>JAVYIG010018253.1:0-21444 GCA_035222895.1 Strongylocentrotus droebachiensis
GCCTGGCTTCGAGACTGTGACGGGGGTCGATAAAGTTAGCAATCGTGGCGGCTTGGTGAAAATATCGAATTTTCCTTCTTATACCGCAACCATGGTTGTAGTGTGTAAGGAAATGTCTTGCTCGTCTTTGCTAAATGCAGATCATTTTCTCTGTTTATGATATTAAGGGTTTTCTTTTTCCTCAGCGGGAGTTCGTGATTTTGTGTCGATTTGGAGAAGATTTGGTCTTTTTCTTTGGATGGAAGGTTTCGGTTTAACTGTTTGTCGAGAGAGAGAGAGAGAGAGAGAGAGAGAGAGAGGAATAGAGAGATGTAGAATGAGAGAGAGAGAGGCGGAGAGAGAAAGAGAGAAAGAGAGGGACAAGGAGAGATGAGGATGGACAAACAGACAGAACGATACAGAATGAGAAAGAGATAAAATGATGTATATAAAGAGGGTTTGAGAGAGATAGAGAAAAGGAGATAGAAAAAGGAAAGAGATAGAAACAGAAAAAATAGAAATTATTGACAGAGAAATGGAGTTATTGGGTAGGGAGGAAGAGCAAGAAAAAGAAAGAGAGGGTTTAAAACACAGATAGATGTACAAAACGAAACAGTAAGAACATAAGGCAAAGGGTGGCAGATAGAGGAAGAAAGAGAAAAGAGAGAAGAAGGGAGAAATAAAATAGATATACTATATCAAGGAGCAACAACTAGGAACATATATTATTAAGGTATTTGCAACAGAAACATTCAGGACAATATAGAAGATGAAGATTAAAAAACTTGAAAGACGAATTTCCAAATATGATCCGCATGATGATGGCATTATAAGACCAAAGAAAAGGCAAGGCAAGTCATCAACTCTTCTCAAAGAAAGGAACTTGAGAGAGGATGTGAGAGGGCAGACCAAGATATGTAAAGGGAGAAAGCAAGAGGGGGAGAGAGAGAAGAAGAGAGTCAGAGAAAGAGAGAAATCGACTTTCTACGCGAAAAGCACTGCTTCGATTTTTTTTTTCTTCCCCTCGCCACTCTTCCCTATGTGCTAGTACTTTTTCCAGTCGATTTTCGGGGATGACGAATAGACAGAGAAAAAAAAGAAAATGAGAGAGAAAAATAAAAGCACGCCGGGTTTTCGCAACTAAACTGAGGGGGACATGTATGGATTCATTTCGATTTTTCTTTAAAATCGTTACATCCAAAAGGTGTTCTCGGCAGCTAAATCAGATAGACCCGATCTATAAGAGAAGTGTATAAAAACCAATGCTGGAAAACGATTTTTGTCAGTATGTTTATGTGTGTTAGTGGGGGATGGTTCTGGATGCTAGTACGAGCCTTTAGTGAGGAACAACATTAAACCAGGGAAAATATTACACTAAGGAGCATTCGAGTAGCGTGGAGAAGAACCTACGCGCAGGGAAGCATGACGTTTTAACTGGACTCGACGCGTTGGAACGCGTGATGTGTGTGTGCGCGTGTAATGTACATGGATGGATGTAAGTATATTACAGCAGACTTGGGTGAAAGCCGGGAATATCAACAGCTACGGTGTGTTACAATGGAAATACTCGGGAATTTGACCAGTTATTTCGTTTGAAGAATCAGAAAGAAAAATGAAGTTCAATTTGAAGAATTTTAAAAAAACAAATTAGGAGAAAAACATCTTCAAATTAAGGGGCACAACGAATCAACGGGAAAGTCACTGTGGGAGTAGGACAGAAATATTCCCGCGGGAACAGGATGGACAAGCGCCCCGGGAATAGCAAATCACTTCCACGTGCATTGCGGCCTATGACGGACGGTATACCGGGAATTCCAGACATCGGAGTGAAGTGCAGCTGTTTGAAAACAGCTAACGGCGGGAAAAATATATGATTGCATGTTCGACTCGAATGAACCTTATTAACATCACGTGGACATCAGATTAGGGAACATCCAAATTGTCCAATTTTCGTTGCTATGGACTACAACTAAATAACAAAAAATAAATGAATGCAGAAGAGTACTTCAACTGGTCCAAGGGAATACAACAGAAGCGATCTGTGTTTTCCTAATACGCATTTTCTAGTACTTCAATATCCATATTTTAAAACAATTATATTTGATTCGACTATCAAGGTCATCAATATTTTGATATCTCTAAAAGATTGTTTATGCCATGATCATGTTGTTTTTTGGTAAATGGAAGAAACTAGATATCAATTTGAATTGAATTGTAATGAATACAATAACAAAACAAATAAAAATGATAATAAAATTATACTAAACGTAAGTGAATCGCTATCATGACATCGTCTGTATACTTCTTGCATTGGAATAATTCGAATGTGTCGGAACTGCGGAAAAAGCTGGACAAAGATATTAGAAATCGTAACGCCACGGTGAATAATTATGCAAATGAGCATTGCATGATTGAGAACAGCGTGTGCAGTCAGTAGTTTGAACTGATGTAAAAGGGCGTAAGAATCTACTGTGAGAATTTCATAATGTTGGTGCATACTGTCTTGTGTATGATAATTATGAATTTGAATTTAAATGGTGGTGGTTATTTTACCTGACTGCTAAAAAAGCATAAATTCTTGTAAGTAAGCAACCAGACGGCCGACGGCTTTAGGTCCTCTCCGAGGGACCTGGTAATGAGGATTAATGCCTTACCAAAGGGCATTAGCGCATCGCCTTGGTTTCGAACCCGAGTCACCGGATTACGAGACCACTGCTCTACCGACTGAGCTATCGCGCCTCCAAGTGTTATAAGTGTTTAACATTTTCTGTCAGTTTTTGTTTTTTCTATTATTGTTTTAATAATCTTTTTAGTTCTTTATTTACGTTCATGGTTCATTCTTCTTAAAGTGTTCTAAAATTGAGTTAGAAGTTACTAGAAGTTCTTTGCCATTCTCTTGTGTGTTTCTTTCTTTCACTTTATTCATGCAATGTAACTATCATCATTTCTTAGTTTAATTTTTATTAGCTCAACATTTTTGACACTGATCATCATTGACATATCTAAATGCCAGGTAGTTTTTCTTATTATATGTGCAACGTACTTTTTAAGTAGAAACTCAACGAGACAATCACATTCATTTATACAGATGTCTTTACGCTAACTAAAAACATCATTATGAATGTTAATAGTAGGCCTATAGCCCCCAGTGGCAGTAGTAGCGATTGAAGTAGTAGTAGTAGTAGTTGTAATAACAGAAGTAGTATGGTAGTATAGTAGTAGAAGTATAGTAGTAGTAGTAGTGTAAGTATTAATAGAAGTAATAGTAGTAGTAGTATGATTAATAGAAGTAGTAGTAGTAGTAGTAGTAGTAATAGTAGTAGTAGTAGTAAAAGTAGTAGTAGTCGTAGTAGTAGTAGTAGTAGTAGTAGTAGTAGTAGTAGTAGTATAGTAGTAGTAGTAGTAGTAATAATAGTAGTAGTGCTAGTGATAGCAGTAGGAGGAAGGGGAATATTATTATTAATGTTATTCATATTACTATTTGTGGTATATTCTACTACTATTCTTTTAAAGTGGACTAATAAGACCTATAACAAAATAAGAAATGCAAATGTGCAATATAACTGATTTCCTTGCAAGTTTTGGGGCATGTTATTGACTATTTTGTTCTTCTTTTTTATTTTTAAATAATTGTATTATGTTTCAAGTCATAATGCTTTGGTTAGTAACAAAATGTATACTCTCTGAAAATATGGTATAATATCAGGGCGTCGTGCATAGGCCTCTATCAATCGTATATATTTAAAGAATATGTTATATTAATTCTTAAGTTATGAATAGGCCTTACTGGAAAGAATAGAAAGAGGGATTATGCTGAAGATGAAAACAGAGAGGAAGAGATGAAATGAAAGAAGCTATTAACTGTGTTAAGATATTTCCTCTCGACAAACCGAGTTAGTTTTTCATCTTGGAAACGCTACACGACATTACTCCTTTAGATGTCTAACGGAGAGAACTCGAGAAACGTGAGGGAAAGAAAAGATGACTGAAAATAAGAAGAAAATGGAAGGGATAGTGTAGCGAGAGACTGGGAGAGAGGGGTGGTAGAACCCCCTTCAGGGCTTAGGGGTGTCTGGTTTCTTGCAGTCCTTTTCAGGTGGTAGAATTAATACCTCTCTGGCCTTAGGGGGAACGGATTAATATGACGACTAATCGATATGCATCAATATCTAATGAAGTAATTGTGTTCCTAATCGCCACCACTGTGCATTAGAGTGCACCGCGCCCGACCTAGCCGGATAGAGATAGAGAGAGAGACAGTGCGGGGAAGCCGTGAGCAAGTAGCAACGTTGTATATAGCTGCGGCGTATCTCTGTGTGTATTTCAATGATAATAATAATGCTGATGAATTAGTTTTGGGTTAATAATTCGCGTGCAGTATTTTTAACTCATCTCATATTCGGCGCCTCATTTTTGCTTGTCGGGAATTAATTAAAGTGAATTGTTATTCGGTTAATTAAAACTTTCAATCAGTATTCATGTCCGGTCGTTTCCCTCTCCATGAATTTTTTTTTCTTCGAATTCCTCACTGACACTTCTTCCATTAATTTTAATTTAATCTCCCTACTGTTTTGTTTGTTTTTATTTTTCCTTTTCTTTTAGTTTGATTTTAAATTATGCCTATCATTCTTTATTATCTCTCTGATCTTTTCAATTTTTCGTCCTTCTTATTTGATGTTCTTGTTTAATCCTTGTATTTTCTTTAAGCCTCTTTTGTGACTCGCTGTGGCTCTTTTAATTGGCATTCTTTAGTTAGATTATGTGTTTTTGTTGTAAAATATCTTTGTATCATTTATCTGTATTACTTCTTTCATGCCCCATGGGGGGGGGGGAAGAAATAAATCAAACTTTCAAGCTTTCAAGCTTACATTGGTATTGACAAATTTGTTTTGAGTTTTATTAATAGGCCTATATGCCAACATCACATTACGCTCTGCGAAGGTACAAATAATTATATAGGCCCACTGTAGGCTATAAGTAATAACATCTGATTAATTCCATCATTATTGTTAGTGATTTTATTATGCTATATTTAGTTATTTATTTATTTATTTATAAAATATGTATTTTTATTTATTCACTTCTTATCTATTTATTTATTTATCTAATTATCTATAATTGTATCCATTTATGTACTTGCCTATTTATCTTTGTAATTATTTGTTTTGTATATTTTGTTTGTTTGCCTATTTACATCTTGTATTTTAAAAACTTATTATTGATTAGCGCAGCTAGAATGACATTGGAGGTTTTGGATTTATCTTATTAATATTATTTATTAATTGTATTGGTATATAAGGGCAATAGGTATAATTTGATTTGAAGCATCAAAACACTCACTTGTTATCACTTTTTGTTACATAATTGGCATCAGTAATATTTTGTTAATATTATTAATATTGTAATCATTATTAGTATTACTAGTGGTGGTTGTGGTAGTAGAAGTAGTAGTATAGTAGTAGTAGTAGTAGTAGTAGTAGTAGTAGTGGTGGTAGTAGTAGTAGGAGTAGTAGTAGTAGTAGTAGTAATAGTAGTAGTAAGAGTAGTATTAGTAGTAGTGTAGTAGTAGTAGTAGTAGTATATAGCCTAGTAGAAGTAGTAATGTTGTTTTTCTTATTATTTTGGCAATTAGTTCATCAGTTGTTTTCTTCTTTTTTTGTTATTTATTTGTTTATACTTCACATAATTTTTTCTGGTGATGATGATTATTGTCAGTCTTTTTTTATAATAATTGCAACCATATATGTTTGCTCATCAGCTGCATAAATTGTATCTTTTTTTATCTTGATTTTTTCTGTCCTCATTCTTTCGTCTTACCTTTCTTTCTTCATGGAGACAAATCTTATTTATCGAGCAGCAAAAGTACCTTCGTTTCTTTTATCGCAAATATAACCCCTCCTCTCTCTCTCTCTCTCTCTCTCTCTCTCTCTCCCTTTCTATCTCTCTCTCTCTCTCTCTCTCTCTTTATTTCTCTCTCTTTATCTCTCTCTCTCTCTCTAATTATCAGTCCATCCCTCCCTTTCTAATTCCTGCTCTCGGACACGGATACCCTCTTCTTAATACTACAGATCCAACATCGAATCCATCACTTCAGCTGACAGCACTCAAATTAAAAACGGGAAACCAAAAAAGAAAATGTCGGTAGCCATGAAGGAAAACCTGACTAAATCCCGCCAAGAGGGAAAGACAGAGCGCACTTCAACTAATTTCACTTTAAGTACATATTATCATACATCATTCAATAAGCTTCGAGGAGACATTGATTGATGTTAAAACCGCGCTCAAATGCATGAGAAACGGGGGAAAATTCTTTAGATGTACAACGCAAGTGGGTTCTTTGCGATGCAAGTACGTTGTGAGCTGCGTTATCACATGGCAGCGGTTTCATGATCGAGCATCGAGCCGAAACACCCGGCGCAAAGAGCAAGCAGGGAACCGCTCGATGACACGTACGAAAAAGCTGAAACGCCGTATTCTTTAATTTGCTGTAAGAGAGAAGGAAAAAATGGAGAGGACTTAAAGGCGAAGAGAGGGATAATATTGAAGCGTGAGAAACGGATCGTAAGGCTTGCACATGTGTTTAAGACAAACATGGCTAGTCAATACTCGGAGGGGATATGTATATAGAAATTAGCTGTTATTCCTTTGCCGATGACACGAAATGAGCTTGGATACATTTCAATTTTGGAGTTAACGGGATTATGAGAAATTCAGTTTTCTTTCTCTCGCGTTTGTAAGAAGGAAGGAAATAGAAAGCACTTAATGGAATCAAATGAAATAAGATATCTGCACTTTTTTGCTCGCTAATTCTCTCTCTCTCTCTCTCTCTCTCTCTTTCTCTCTCATATTATATTTTATTTTCATTTTTTATTAGGAATAGTTCATGATTTCTACCGACGCTCATTCAATATGCATTGTTTACATTTTTTCCTCTTTCGTTTTATATACCATGCATAAAATTACATGGAAAAGTAAATGTTGGCAGTGCAGTTATACCTATTCCATGTACGTGTACTTTTAATGTTTTGACCTTTAAAATAATTATGTCTGAACATTATGCGTTATGATTATTATAAGAGTTATTTTTTGTTGTCTTTCGATTGCAGTTTCCAAAAACCAGTAGGAGGGATTTGCACTCACTGATTTTTTTTATTTTTTTATTTTTTTTGCTGAAGGAACACAAGAGGAACACAGCTTTTTGCCTTAATAGTTTCAGTGGCCTAGTGGTCGAAGGCATTGGCACACTAGATGTCAAAGACCCGGGTTCGAATCCCGGCTGAAACAAAAGACTTGACCTGTTCCTTCGTATCCCCAGCAAAGAAATGTAGTAGTATTTAGACAAGAAAAATATTAATGTAACGATGTACTAGGAGTAGAAGTAGTTTTTTTTATAAGCAATGAATTGTCAATAAGAAAATTGAAATTCAACCAAAAAGGTGATAGTTCGCGATTTTGGTTAAATATAAAGTGTAGTTAGAGGTATAGCAATGCAGAAGCGTGGTACATGTGGGGTAGCATAGCAGTAGCAGTCATTGGTGCAATCCTCATCTTCATCATGATCATCATCGTCATAATCGTCATCGCTATCACCATCATTATCATCATTGTAGTCATTATAATCACCGTCATCATCATCGTCATCATCATCATCATCTTCATTACCATCATCATTATCATCACCATCATCATCATCATCATCATTATCATCATCATCATCACCATCATGCTCATCTTCATCGTCATCATCATCATCTTCATTACCATCACCATTATCATCATCATCGTCATCATCATCATCATCATCACCATTACCATCATCATCATCATCATCGTCATCATCATCATCCTCATCATTACCATCATCATCATCACCATCATCATCATCATCATCATCGTCATCATCATCATCACCATCATCATGATCATCATCATTACCATCATCGTTACCATCCTTATCGTCATTACTATCACTGTCATCACCACCATCATCATCATCATCATCATCATCATTTTCATAACCACCACGCTCATCTTCATCAGCATCATCATTCTCATCATCACGACCATCATTATCATCATCATCCATTATCATTAACATCCTTATCATGATCATCACCATCTTCATCATCTTTATTTTCAATACAACCATCATTTTTGTCATCACCATCATCATCATCATCATAGTCCTTTGGCAAGATATTAACCTGCACTTGCTACTCTCCACCCAGGTGTTAAAGGGTTACCCGCTAAGGTGCGGCCGTCATTGTTGGTCAAACAGTTGTTGAGCGCCATGTAACGCCTGGCTGGAATGCTCCCCAGGGAGCGGAGATTGTGCACAGTGTGTGCGGGCAAGTATTGAACCCAATGACCGGGTAAAGAGCTTAGAGACATTTGTATTAAGCGCTGTATAAAAGCGGAATAATATTATTATTATTCTCATCATCATCAAAACCATCCTCCTCTTCATCCTCTTCATCATCATCCAAATCATTCACATCTTTCTCCTCATCATCATCATCAACCTACCATCGCGATGCATAATCAGCCCCAAAACGTCCAAAGTTCCTCAGCAGCTCTGCATCAATCTTGACACACAAAGTTCGGCGGAGCGACAGAATTAGGCGGATTCTTTTGCCTCATTTGCTGAGAACCTTGGGGCTAAACATGTTCCATTTTTACGCTACGTCAGCTACCAAAAATAAAATCAATGCCGGGCCAAGACCAAGGTCAAATATCATTCACAGTGCCAGCTCTGAATAATAACCCTCTTCCCCCATCTCTCACTTTTTTAGAAAAGGTTGTCGCTTCGTTTAAAGATAAAGTTGCTTACTGGTCTTATGATCACACTGTGATAGAAACTTATGACAATTGGGATTGTGTAGTAAAATTAAATTTGTATGTATATAAAAATAATGCGAGGTTTCGAAATGATCAAAATGAAGAAAAGAAATTAACTTATTCTTGCTGAAAACCACGTCAACTGCACACAGATATGAGTATATGGGACTAAACACAGTCATAATGTGGCATGAACGTTTGTCCATATTTTCACCTCCCTTCTTTTTCCTTATGTTGTTGTTGACATGTTTTGAATACTTGGGCATTTGAAGAGTAATCTTTATTCAGAGGACATTCATTTTCTATTTTGATATTCTTCCAAAATGACATACACCACTGTACATAGAACGCTAATGCTCTCGAATTATTTCTCATCTTTGCCAAAACCCAATTTTCCCTTTAACCCCTTAACAGGGAAGCGAGGAGATGTGGTTGTTACGCATGTATGGTTCTGATTGCAGCCATTTAGCGCCGCGGCTACTTGATTTATATTTCGGTTTTGGTTCTTAATGTGTTTATTTAATCAAGGGTAAAAGACAAGGAAGAAATGTAGGTGATGAAAAATCACTGATTTCTTATAGTTAGACACCTTTTCTCTTTACCCCCCCCCCCCCCTTCCCTCCATTCTCTCTCTCTGTTGTTACTCCCCATGCCCCTCCCCCTCCCTTTCTTATACAAGAGGTTGTAAGACCTGGGGCCCGTTTCACAAAGCCTTTTTTTTTCAATGACAAATGACAAAAATCAATGACAAATCTGTTGATAACCAATCAAAAGCAAGTTTTGTGAAATGGGGTCCGGATGTTGCCATCAAAGCTGATGAAAAGTGGTCCTTTAGCAATACCTCAGTTACAATTTATTTCAGTGTGATTAAAGAAAAAAAAGGTAAATTAGATGAACATAATTATAGAATTAAAAGGGTACAATTTATAAATTGAATACTGATTAACATCCATCTTAAATGTGTCCATGTTTGGTATAGGGGGAGATTTAAACTGGGAGGTTAATCCTTAATCAGGATACCCTTGGTATGTAAGCAAATTTATAAAGAAATATCCGTTTGTTTACTTTTATTTCATCTTGGTCATCCCCTTTCCTAAAAAGTACTTGTTGATAAGTTGATAATGAGGCTAAGTATTTTTACCAATACGCCAATTATAATTTGTTAGCGCCCAAATATTGAAAGTTTAATTTTCAATGGTTTCTCATACAGCTCATGACGATGACTGACAACTAGAATTTGTAAAACAGCATATTCTTTTTTTATGAAATGAATGCCATCATCAGTGGATGTCGATAAGATAAGCTTAATTCTCGTAGATGTATTATCTTAAACCTATAATCCGTGCATTTTTTGTATCATTCAAGATCTACATATTTAGCTATCTTGATCATGTTGATAACATAACCATCTGCATGCCCATCTATCATGTATATGTCTCACATGATACCCCTTCAATACAATACAGGGCTAACCGCACTGCTTTATAGAGGAGAGGCGACGCCATTAAATTCCAAAACATCACTGCGCAGCTAATCGTCCAACTTTTAAGTGTTTCGATGCATTTCCATACTGCTTTTAACGTCAGCTAGCTCGCAGACGACACAGGCCATCATCCCTAAAAAATGGCGGGAAAAAAACGCAGGAAAATTCTGCAAAGAACTGGAGCGTAATACCTCAACCAGCAATATGTTATAAGATGGCGTGCTAAAAGCTAGTCAATCAGTCCGCGCATGCGTGAGATTGTGGTGCGGGAAGACGGAAGGTTTTGAGGTGAAGGTTGTAAATTGGATGAGATTGAGAGAAGAGGAGGAAAGAGAGTGATGGAAAGAAAGTGAGGAGAAGAAGAGGAGGGGGAGTCAGATTGAAAACAAGAAATGATAGTAATAATGAAAAGAAGGTAGAGCGAAAAGGTCAAGAAGATTGAAGAAGTAGAAGATTGAAAAAGAAGAAGGAGAAGAAGAAGAAGAAGAAGAAGAAGAAGAAGAAGAAGAAGCAGAAGAAGAAGAAGAAAAAGAAGCAGCAGAAGAAGAAGAAGAAGAAGAAGAGGAGGGAGAAAAGAAGAAAAAGGGGGAGAAGGGTTGAATTATTTGTAGTGATGATTGTTATGTGGCTAATAATGATGATGATAGCAAAGATAATCTAAATAATGGCGAAAGACAAGGAGAAGAAGAAGAAGGGAATATAAACAAATCATCAAGAAGGAAAGGCAAGAAGATGGAGAACTCTCTCTCTCTCTATTTCTTTCTCTCTATATCTCGCCTTCGTTATCTTTCATCCTCTTCCAATAACTTGTCTATTTTCAGAATAATTTCAGTTATTCCCTGTTCTTTCGGACGCGGTAAAGAATCCCATTGCAATTCATAGCATGATAATTGCCTTCGATTTTTGAGGCTTGTTTCGAACAAAATTCTAAATCATTGACCGGTAACGTTTACTAATAGAGGTCTTAACATGTTTGTCTTTTTAAAAAAGCTACTTTTCCATACTTATTTGTATTTTGGTTATCATATTCAAAATCGTTGAATTGGCGACTCGGGTATGTCGAGGGCTTGTTCAGCTATTTATGTTAAAAGAATTAGTTGAATAATATACAAAGTACATTTTATGTTTGGTCTAATAGAAGTCTTTAAAGTTTGTCTCTGCAAAAATGCTACTTTCATGCTTATTTGTATTTCGGTTATCATATTCAAAATCGTTACATTGGTAACTCGAGTATGTCGAGGGCTTGTTCAGCTATTTATGTTAAGAGAAACGGTTGAATGATACAAAGTAGATTTTGTTTTTGGTCTAATAGAAGTCTTTAAAATTTGACTTTGCAAAAATGCTCCTTTTTCACGCTTGATGACTTTGGTTATGGATTCATAATCCTCAAATTGACAACTCGGGTTTGTCAAGGGCTTTTCTGCTATTTATTTTAATGGAAATGGTGGCATAATATAAAGTAGATATAGGTTGTTTGTATGTTGTAATCTCTTGTTTTCACACGATTGTGGTTGCTAAAATTTGAGTGCTTCAAGATATAGTTGGGTTCTGGTCATGCGATTGCATTGTGAAAGAAACAGTGAGAACTCGATCAGAAAAAGCTGGTCATGAAGCTTATAAGCTTATAAGTATATTGGTGTGTACTTTAAGGCTCTGAAGTCATCAAAATGATCAGAAGTTTGGCCCAGTCTTGGTCAAGTATCAAGCACTGTGTACGCAGAAAGATGTTTATGGGACTGTACAAACATCTGGCATAAGAATCGGGCCTCATTTTTGAACTGTTACTAATATGCATTTGAAAAGCCATGCTTTTCTTTTTTTCCTCTAGACATGCCACGAACATAAAGTGCGAATGTTACTGGTATGAACAATATGATATATTTGATTTGTGTTTTAGAAGGTTTTTATTTAAGTTTAGAACATGTTTCTTTTTAACCATATAATTATGAAGATGTATACAATGTAAAAATCTATTTGTATTTATGTTTAACTTAAGATTTCTTTTATAATTTTGTGATGTTAAATTTTATTTTGAATTTTGTATGAAATGTGAATCTTTATATGCAAGAGGAAAGAATAAATACTTTTAATCTCAACAACAACAACAATGCACGTGCAGTTTATACTGAGATTTTAATCCTGAATATTTTTTCTCCAATATCGACCCAAGTTAGTTCAATTCGAAAAGCACAAAATAAACAATTTATTCGACCAAATCCCCATCCCACCAACAGAAATGTAATGATAATATTGACTGTACCGTGAACCCCTGCAGTAATTTGATTCGAATATTTATATTGCATCTCATAACTAACTCTTGCAATTTGGGGTTGTAGGTATCTTGATGTAATTGAGTTATTTTTCTAATAAATAAATTCGATTCCTGTAATCCTCTTCCTAGCCAGATTTCCGCCGAATTATATCGCTTGTTTTTCAGAAGACGAAATGATTCGAATATTCATCTCGCTGTTAAGAAAAAAATCAATTTATCATTGTTTTCTGGAGCTATAAGATAATGCCTCCCCACTCACTATTCATTATTTTAATATTTGTATCTGTCTTATTCTCTCTTTCTCTCTCTCTCTCTCTCTCTCTCTCTCTCTCTATCTATCTCTCTTCCCCTCCCCTAACACCCTCTCTCTCTCTCTCTCTTTTTTCTCTATTCTGTTCACCTGCTATTTCTCTTTCTGATTCTCGCCCCCCCCCCTCCCTATTTAATTTTCCTCCTCTTTCTCGTTATTCAGTATAGGTCTGTATCTTCTTTTTCTTCAGTAATTCGCCAGTCGTCAGTATTTTTGGGGACTCTCTCTCCTCTCTTTTTTTAAATAAATTTCCCTTTATCCTTCCTATCTCCTCTCTATCACACCTTTTCGTTATCACTCCACTCGTTTTCACCCCCCCCCCCCCCCCCTATCTCTCTCCCCACCAATCCTTGTAACAAAAACACTTTATCTAAATATCTTCCCATGTTAACGCAAGTTAACGCATTATTACATTGTGAACTTGAACGCGTTAAGCTTGTAAATTTAGGCAGTAAATGGCATTACGGTTTTGTTATCCGATGTTCGTCTTTTTACCCCATAGCTAAACGCGTATCCAATAGCGCGGTCTAATCCGCGGTAATGGCTGAGAAATTAAGTTAAGCAGCGAATATAGGATAACACTTTACGCATCTTTAGATTCTCCATCTATCTAACTAGAAAGATGCAGTCTATCTATTTTTCTATATCATTATCTATCTATATATCTATCTTTCAATTTATCTATCTTTATTCCTATCTATCCATCTATCAACCTATCATTCAATCCATCTATCTTATGTCTTTATATCTATCTATGTTTCAATCTATCTTTATATCTATCTATATTTGTTTGTATCAATACATCAATCTATCTATCCATCTATATTTCTTTCTATCTATATATCAATCTATCTATCCATATGTATTTCTTTATATTTATCTATTTATCTATATTTCTTTATTCTTATCTTTCGAGATATATTATATATATTAGTATATCTATCTTCAATATATCTGTTTATCTATAGTTCCTCCTTTTTACATAGGCCTATCTATACAAATATATCATTCTATCTACCTATCTAACTGTGTATTTTTCACATTAGGAATGGAATGTCCTTTATTTTACCTTTCTTCATTTATTTCCTTCCAGACACTCTCCCTCATATCTTCTTCCCATTCTCTAAAGTAACCCCCTCTCTGCGAAGAACGAATCTAAGAAACCACCATCCATTTTCTCCCCGAACTCAACACCGCATATTGCTGGCAAAAACGCATTAAGGCATGCTAGCGCATTCGGTTACGCATCGCCCGGCGTTCCAGGCGTCCATAATGGGGTTAAAAGCGACTAGAAATTGAGGTCCCTTTTTTCCATCGCGCTCCGAGTTAGCGCTCTGACTACGCATATAGCATGGACGCAAGCTCAAGGCCCGTCACTAGTTAAAAAGAAAGATAGATTTATTAAAGGTCGTGAGGGTGTTATTCTATCTATCGAAGAAGTAATTTAAGGATGGACTCATGCGGCTGTGTGAGAGGGAATTAATTCAATGGTAGGGGTAACAAAGTAGAATTAATAGGATAACACGAAATCTATCGTTGAATTACACGCGAGCTGGGTAAGAGAAACGGAGTTAATTGCAAAGAGCTATTGAGATGACTGCAAAGGCAGAATTAAGAGTATAGGGATTACAAACTGATCAGCTTTATGTATTTTAATGTGATATAATAAACATTATTCTATTGAATTACACATTTAAACATGTATTGGAAAAGGCCGCATTACCATGATAACATTTTATTTTACAACACCTTCTTCCCCCTCCTCCCCCTCCCCGAGGGTAAAATGGGTTTTAAATACTTCTGTGACCAAATAAAAATTAGTTAATCATCCAACTTTTAGATATTAAACTTCAGTTTTTGTAACGATTGTGACACGGTTCAGAGTTTCGTTTTCCTAAATCGATATTCATTATGTAAAACTATACAGTATAAAGGAGACAATTATATAGATTTATGTCCCCATTACATTGAAATAAACATACAGAATTTGATTGCTTCTATTATATCAAACAGTACACATTACAAATAGAATATCCAGTCATTCGAACGTTTAGATGATCATGAGGATGACTGGTATATTATATTGGAATCTCACTATGAGCAAGGATTATAGAATATCTGTAATAAAATTCCATGATTGCACGTGAAGGGAGGGTAAAACGAAAAAAAGGGGAGGGGTCATTTTTGCAATACGAAGAAAAGATTTGACAGAAAATCAAAGTACATGAAGCTCTTTTCAATGGAGAATGATTGCACAAAGTCATGAGGGGAGTGTAAAACGGAAAAGGGTTACAAAAATGTTATTAAAAAATTACACTACGTGGTAAAGATTCGACTAAAAGAAATACATGAGGCTCTTGTCAATAGAGAATGAATCCCTCTTGGTCTTCAAAATAGATAGAAGCGCCGCTAAAAACGTGAGAATACTATTTTTTCCTTTCATAAAAATATGCTATTTTGCATTTATTCTATTTCATTTTTAGTTAAGTTAACCAGTCTACGGTGGGAAATCGGAAAAAACAAGCCGTGATTGTGGAGATAAAAATGAAAGGGGGGGGGGGGAGGGTTGACTTGAATAGCAACGAGCGGATGGATCGCAGCGATAGGGGAACATACAAAGAGATAGCGAAAGAGATGCCTAGGTATAACAAAAATAGAGATGGGTGGGGGAGGTGAGGCAGAAAGAGGGAAGGAAAGAGAGAGGAAGGGAGAGAGACGGAAGAGAGGGGAGAGAGAGAGAGGGAGGGAGAAGAGAGAGAGAGAGCAATAAATATACTGAGAGAATAGAAAGAGAAAGAAAAATCAGCTTAGATAGAGATATATAAAGTCACTATAAAAAACAAATAAATGTCAAGAGGGGCATAATACATACAGTGTATATATTTACAAGGTACACGAGAGAAGGGGAGAGAGAGGGGTCTTGAAAATGCTTTTGGGGAAACTAGGCAGTCAGATGAAAGTGGGATGAACAACACGTAGGCGCGAGTAGGCGCCATAGCTCAGTCAGGAGAGCATTGGTCTCGTAATCCGGTGACCCGGGTTCGAAACCAAGTCGATGCGCTAGTGCCCTTTGGTAAGGCATTAATCCTCATTACCAGGTCCTTTAGAGAGGACCTAAAGCCGTCGGCCGTCTGGTTGCTTACTTACAAGGATTCATGCTTTCTTAGCAGTCAGGTAAAAAAATAAAAATAACAAAATAATAATAACAACAGGAAGGTGATACAGGAATATAATGAGACAACGATCTCTACATTTTTTGTGTCCATTCTTTTCTCATCATTATATCCTTCTGTTTTTGCACGCTATTAATCAGAAAAACGGAAGGATATACTGATGAGAAGAAGAATGGGCAAATAAACTGTAGAGATTGTTCTAAAGAAATGAGACAGAGAGGCAGAGAGACAGAGACAGACAGACAGACAGAGACAGAGAGATATATATATATAGAGAGAGAGAGAGAGAGGGGGGAGAGAGGGGGGAGAGGAAGGGATAAAGGGAGGTGTCAGGGGGGGGGGGGGCTGAGAGGGGAAGTGAGATAAATAATTGTTGGAGATAGATGGAGAGAAATATAGAGAAATTAAAAGTGAAAAGGTCGGGGGAGATTGTTTGAGAGAAACTGCACAAGAGGCATATTAAAAGGGAGATCGGGTATATGGATGTATTACGTGTAGAGATCGGAAAATACATAAAGGAAGGGAGTGTTAAATTGAAGGAGAGAGATACAGTAACGGAGAATCAGATAAAGAGAAACAGAGAAAGAGAGACACAGCGAGAGAGAAAGAAAGAGAAAGAGAGAAAGAGAAATAGAGAGAGAGAGAGAGAGAGAGAGAGAAAGTGGAGAAATCATAATAAGTGGGAATGGTTGCTGGAGGGAAATTAGAAAAGGTGCGATATAAAAAGAAGCATACGACAGAAAGAGAGGAAGACAAATAAGGTGTACAATATGAGTGAGAAGGAAAAAAAATAGGACTAGACAAGGTAAGCATTGAGAGAGAGAAAGAGAGAGAGAGAGAGAGAGAGAGGGGAAAGTGAGAGAGAGGAATAAAAAGAAAGAGAAGGCATGTACATAGTAGATTCTCGGTGAAAAGTAGAGGGTATGGAGGGGCATTATGACAGAGAGGTACACAAGAAATAAAAAGAGAGATAGATAGAGAGAGAGAGAGAGAGAGAGAGAGAGAGAGAGAGAGAGAAAGGCGAGGGTAAGCATGAAAGAGCCGGGGGAAAGCAGGAGAGGTAACCGTATCGATCCACGATTTGCGATCGATGTTACCATGGTAACTGGCGTGCGAGCTTTCACGGGGAGATGGCCCAGCGAGCATCTGGAAGGGCAGGAACGCGAGCGGCAGGCCTTCCGCAGGGTCGGTGAGCTCTGGCGACGAAAAGGCTCTCGTGCGTGCTAGCGGGTTGCTCTCAGAGTCTGCAATGCTCAGTGCTCCTGCGAAGTTATTCGACCCCCCCCCCCCCCCTGTTTTTTATTCTCTCTTTCTTTTTATTCGAGTCTTTTTATTTCTCGCTTTACTCTGTAAGTCTTTATCTCTCGTTTGCCGTGTACATCGAAATTCCATACATACCTCTGTTTATGTCTCTATCTCTGTTTCTTCCATCTTTTTTCTTCTACCTCATTTTCTCCTCCTTCTTCTCTCTCTCTCTCTCTTCTCTCTCCTCTCTCATTCTCTCTCTCCTCTCTCCTCTCTCTTTCTTCTTCCCTCTTCTCTCTATCTCTCTCTCTCTCTCTTTCGATGCTCGCTATTCCTGCCTCTCTGTTTCTCTCCCTAAAGGCCTAATATACGCTGCGTACTTACCCTCCTTTCCCCTACATACCGATAGTAACTTGTATGCATAATAAATAACAACAACGAACTACTGATAATCTGGATATTATGTTCCACCATACTTAAAAATCAAGATATTCTGACATCTCTGTACATTTTATCTGCAGATGACATTTAGGGGTCATATAATATATCGCAGTCATCAACATGTCTAATAGGCTATAGTGCTGTATAGATCCACATTAACCTGTTTGAATCTTTACATGACTTTGACAAGATATATCTCTGATGAGCAGATCCCATACGTTTGTTTTTTCTTCTACTACTATTGTTTTAATTTGTTTTTTGGTTGTTTTGTTTTGTATAGAGTTTCTCCTGAAGTTAATCAATTTTGATTAATGTAGGCCTATACGATTAGCTTTCGAGAACTTGTTACAAGCCAATAGTCTAAGACCGGTTTTCTAACATATTACATTTTATGGATATTTCTTTCCTGAGGACCTAATGACGAGGTATTCCATTAAGCTGTTATTCATGAATGAACTAGCATACAGTGTGGTACGGTGTGTCACTGAAACAGCTCCCGTAGGATTTTTGTGCCAATTTTGATTTATTTTTATTTTTTTGTGCATTTTTGCATTTTTTTTTGCATTTTTGCATTTTTGTTGTTGCATTTTTTGCATTTTTGGATTCATTGGGGTCCAATCTATCAGACATTGATGGGGTTCAAATTTTCTCGAAGACACCAAATTTCCCTATTGCACGTTATAATTGCCATTATGGCGCCCAATACGGACCCCCCCCCCCCCCCTAGGAAATGAAGGAGGGGTCTGAAATTTAAACCCCATCATTTTTGGCCAATATTTATTGGGACCCTTTTGAAACCAAAACAGCAAAAAAAATTAACTTTGGCAAAAAATCCTACGGGATTACATACATGTACCATACCGCACTAATACTTTGAATCCAGTCTACATACATTTATTGTTGCTATATAGTGCAAGCCTCGGGCAAGCTTTCGGGTTTTCAAGAAACACCTTTTGTTAAAACAGTAGGCCTATGAATATTATTTGAAAATGTTAGAAAACCGGTCTAATATAAAGCGATTGTAATGAGAAACCTTCTAAGCAATAAACCATTCTGATCATAAATGGTGATAAAAGATTGCTAATTTACCTGTGATTTTACCCTTACATAGACCAAAAGCAGGAGTCGAAATGGTGATCATCATTATCATTCAAACATTATGGGTTAGAAATCAGTTATAAATACGTAAAGGGTGGAATTGTAAAACTTTTAGCCCCAAAGCATATATTTTTAGCTTGATAAGAGGAATCCATTTTGAGATACGTCTTAATTAGATGTGGACGTATCGTCTCATTTACCGATAACTCGTCATAGTTATTTTTAATTTACGTCAAATACATATGCCATGTTACAAAAATCCATCTGATATGATTATTTAAACTACATAGCTTTTTGAAGAGACGGCATTTTGATTTCTTTGCGTTTTGAAAAATAATAAGAGATACCTCGTTCTTTTTAAACACTGAATACGTGATTATGAGTTCTTTACAAAAAGAGGAAAAAAACTTCGAGAAATTTGTTGTTAAGAACGTAATGTGTATCTAGACATGTAATTTTGTCTTTTGTGTAAATTTGACACATTTTGCAACATTATTTGATCAAAAGTTTGAAATAACCACTAAAGTTGAGTTAAACCAACGTATCATACAAGGAAGATCTGAATAGCGTTAATAATGAGAAAGTCATGTCTTTCTCGCTATGTTATCTTGTGTGCGTATTCGACACAGTCTGTGCAATCATGGCGACTCGCTGCCCTACCAAACCCATCACGCTCTCCCCGCGAGAGAGAGAGAAAAGGCACAACAACAACACACGCGTGCATGCCTCCGCATAACATGACATAAAGCAAGCAATAACAAAGTAGACATTAGGTTGTCGGTGTAGCCAGCTTAACGTGAGGAGTAATGATGCGCTAATAGCTTTTTGACATTGCTATCATATCCATTCCATTAAACAACGTGTCTCTGACTTTAGCTCCTTCAAAAAAACAGTGACAAGGTATAGCCTTAAAGGAGGTGTATATTAATGTGTTTGTTGTTTAAGTCGATAAATACAAATATTAAGAGGTATTTAGGTAAAGCGATATCATATTAATTATGCAGATTATATATTTTTTTTCTTCTTCTCCTTCTTTTTGTTTTCTTCTTCGTATCATTATTATTAATATCATCATTATTGTTGTTATTTGTGTAGTAGTAGTAGTAGTAGTAGTAGTAGCAACAGTAGTAGTAGTAGTAGTAGTAAGTAGTAGTAGTAGTAGTAGAAGTAGTAGTAGTAGTAGTAGTAGTAGTAGTAGTAGAAGCAGCAGCAGCAGCAGCAGCAGCAGCAGCAGCAGCAGTAGTAGTAGTAGTAGTAGTAGTAGTAGTAGTAGTAGTATAAATAGAAAGTGGTTATTCCCTATACACAAGCACCAATCTTTTAAAAAGGAATTTGTAAGAAGGACCGATGAAAATGGAATGAGGAATTAATTCAGAACATGAAAAGTGAGAGAGAGAGGGATATTATTGTCGTTTTTGTTAATCAGGCATGAAAGCAGCGTTTAGTAGACAGTTCTTCACATCTAACTTAGACAACTAGACAATTTTAAAAAGTAAACTGCGTTGTCAAGGACGACTAAAGGTCTAATACCTCCTGTTTCACTCGACTAGATACCATCAAATGTTAACATGTTGTTAATATGTTGACATAAAGAGATGAAATGATTGCTGTATCTGCCTCTTCTTATGTTCTTCTTCTTCTTACTTTCTAGTTCTTCTTGTGCAACATTAATGTCGTCGGGACGCTTTGTCATTTTAATGGCGTCTATCCCTCTCGTTGTCACTTGCAGTATTTTAAATACTGTGTGAGTGAAATTGACATTTTCTCTCTCTCTCTCTTTCTCCCATTTTCTCTCTCTCTCTCTCTCTCTCTCTCTCTCTCTATCTCTCCTCTCTCTCTCTCTCTCTCTCCCTCATTCTTCCTCTCCATCCCACTCTCCGTTCTCTATGTCTGTGTGTCTCACGCTGCCCAATTTATCAACCTCTAAATAATTATGTATATCTCTTTGTATGTTATCCTTTATATCTTCCACTAGTCTTTCTATCCTTTCTGTCTCTTTGCTTTCCACTCCCCGACCCTAACGCCCCCCCCCCCTTCGATCTCTCTAGGACATGTACGTATGGATCATGACACTTTACGTTGCGTACCCCTTGACTTTAACCCCTTCTCAATTATTTGCCAATACTTCTCAATGAGTTTCGAGACGGGAGACGGGGCCACTATGCACACACCACCCTCATCGTGGCTGAGTCTTCAGTAGGCGTGTCTCAGGCTGTGAACACCGCGTCCCGTGCAATGAAATATTATAATACTGACGGTGACGATGATGTTGATCATGATGATGATGGTGGTGGTCATGGTGGTTATGATGAAGATGGCGGTGGTGGTGGTGATGATGATGATGGTTGTGATGATAGTGGTAGGAATGATGATGGTGGTGGTGGTGGTGGTGGTGGTGGTGATGATGATGATGGTGGTAGTGATGAAGATGGTGGTGGTGGCGAAGATGATGATGGTTGGAATGGTAGTGGTAGGAATGATGATGGTGGTGGTGGTGGTGGTGGTGGTGATGATGGTGGTGGTTATGGTGGTTGTGATGAAGATGGCGGTGGTGGTGGTGATGATGATGATGATGGTGGTAGTGATGAAGATGGTGGTGGTGGCG
>JAVYIG010018254.1:0-21437 GCA_035222895.1 Strongylocentrotus droebachiensis
GGATATTTGTAATACTCAGTATGATTGATTTTATGTAATATCTTCCCCTTATGAACCCTATGATAATATTCCTATTGTATATCTCTATCATTACATTCTCCTTTGCAAAGTAGTATAGAAATGAACAACATTTGGAGAAATCGGATTTCTTACAAATATCCGATTTGGTTACAAATACGAAAATAGCCGCCGCACGTATCGCAATTATCCGGCAACCTGGTAACGAGATGCTACATTGCTCTTCCATCGCGTTGATCTCATAATTATGCGGTGTACACAATGTACACATATCCTATAGTCTCTGCGCTGCGCATATTGCAACTGGATACATGTTTAGCTCATGGACTTAAGTCCATGTTTAGCTGTAGCCATTTCATCAAGCAATACTACCAGGCAACTTTCAGTTTTTGAAAATCGTAAAAGCCTCATAAAGATCATTACATGGTGAGTGTTCCTAGATCATATATATTACTAGGTCTAGACAGGACTAACACTAACTACAAGTACAGGTAACAAATACATGTTGTTTTTATAAACACTCTCTCGAAAACGTTCCTAGTTAGGCTATTGTCAGTCAGTAGACTATTGAATATTGGTCATCTTTGTAGTTGTACAAAATCTCTCTTGACTTGAACTTTGAAGTTAGTTTAAGTCGAGCATCAGGACCGATACAGATACAGTGTATTACCCACTCCAGCAAAGCCTAGCTAGAGAGTCAATGCTAATGTGTATTAGTCTACCATGATATAGATCTAGACTCTAGATCTAACTAACGTTTTATAGCTAGATCTAGACATCTAGATCAAAAATTGACGACGTAGAATAAGAACTTGTGGTAAAACTAAAAGGCAAAGACTAAGGAGTAATATCATTAATTATAATTTAGGCCCTAGATCTAGTCGATTTTCAATTCATGAATTGGAACTTTGGAAATGGAAGTTGACCAAATTTGGTGTTTGTAGAAAACTAGAATCATGACAAAATGATTAATGTTGTTTTAAGTTGTGTTGTTGTCTGTGGTAAACTGTGGTTATGATGGTTTCTTGGTAGACAGAAATAACCGTCTGATTTGGGTCATTTCTTTAATAAAACTGACATTTGTTGACATCTATAATCGGAGGTCTAGTGGAGCCAGACTTAGTCTCAGTGGAACAACCGACGATTAGAGAGACTGAAGTTTTCGGTCTAGTTTTTTGGTAGCTTTGGTGCCAGGTAAAAATGTCACTTATGACTTAATCACAGGAGCTGAAAATGCCAGCAGTGAACTGAAAATGTCAGGGGTAAACATTTCAGAGGTGGAAATATGCCAATTCAAGAGGTAAAATGCCAGGCAGAGGTAAATTAAGATTAAGAGGATAGGCTAATCATGATTGGGGGGGGGGGGGGGCAACCCGACAAGCTAAGCTATGCATTAAAATCAAAGCTAATTATTGTTTATTTAATTTTAAAGGGATAGCTGAGTTCTTGTTTAAGACCACAAATGTCTTCAAACTCAAAGTGCATGTGTATTGCTCTTAATTCTTATTTATGACATTTCTAGTGCCCTTTTAACCTAAAATTGTTATGAAGGTAATTTTAGACCCGAAAATGTGTGAACTTATATTGAAAACGATCATACCAATTCAGCTCCACTTTAAAAAAATAATATGGTGACCGTTAATTAATTGATTAATAATAACAATACAAGGGCCAGCTGGTAATGGTTGTGTGTATTATAACCAACACAAAAGCCTACAAAAAGCCAATAAAGGCATTGGCTGGAATAAAACGTATAAGTTGCTATCCTGTTTTCAACCGCTGGTTCAAAATTACTGAATATTTATGGATATTTCAGCCGTCTCTGAACTAATTTTGATCAAACAAAGATGATTTTGTCTCACAAAAAAAAAAAAATTTTGTAGTGCCCTCTTCAACAAAACTCAACTATCCCTTTAGTTTAATAGGAGACTGTTTCTTTTGTTTATCACGGTTCTAAATTATCTGCAGTTGACTTGTAGAAGAAATTACGATAGACAAATGTCAATAATGCATAGATTCAAGTAATTTGTTATATTTGTGTAAAATTTCACTTTGATTTTCTTAATTTTTATTGATGATAATTGATATTACAAGAAATACATGATTTTTTTCGAATTTTCTTTGCAAACCTCAATTCCTGAATCACCTCAGAAATTTGGTGCAGTTATTGATGCATAAAGTCATTAGATGTACACAAATGTATTTACTGTACATGGAACTAATTTTCAACATTTCTTAATGCACTCAGTTGGTACATTTAGTCTTTGTCATTTGTTTTTTGCAGAACACTGTATAGTCATGGTCAGTGAGATGCCAGATCTAGACACCAAGTTGATCGCTTCTGATGATGTTTTAATATCTTCTTGGTTTTCAAATCGGAAACAGTAAAAACTAAAGATGTTCAAGAATGAATTTCAGGTAAGGAGACAAATGTGACTCTAGTCTAAGATGAATATGAGTTTTCTTTTGGCTACATTTTTTGGAAATAAATATTTTGTTAATGCTAATTTTGGATATTGGAATTTATATGAATATTTTAGAGACATCCTTGCCATTAATTATAATATACATGTACCGGTATGCTAATATAGAATGACCTTATAGATTATGTCTTAAATTGTATTTATGAGCAATCATATTGTTCAGCCAGGATAATTGATGTAATCCCATTACAATAGCAATTCATGCAATTTTACTAACACCGTAGATAGAATTATAAAAAAATGATAATCATCATAATAATTATTTTGTACAATGATAGTACAAATGTTTTGTACACAACAAATGGGGTGAATAAGACACTACACAGCCAGTTGCAACATTCAAATTTGAAAAGAGAAACGACTGTAATTTTGCTAATAATGAAAACTTTGCGACCATACTAGTTTTCAATTGTGATTTTTAGCAACACATGATTTTGGCCCTTTTACAAGTTTTGATCTTCATCCTGCAATGCCCTTGGGTTAAAATGTGAGTAACATCATCATTGTTCTAGTCTTACCACCATAGATTCTGTTATACATGTACATGTACATGTATGTACATTTGATCTATGACCACCTTGACAATTTTTATTTATGCATTTATTTATCTATTTATTGTTTTTTTTGGGGGGAGGAGGATGCAAGGAATGGGAATAGACCACCCTAGATTCAGATGTACATACATTTGATCTATGACATCTGTAATTCAATTTAATCTTTGTTTTCTTTTGAAGGGTGGTCCCTTTGTGGAAGTATTTAGCTCACAAGGTAAAGAACCCTTGTCGAAATGGAAACTATCAGGACAGACCTCAATTCATAAGGTAAGAAAGCAAGAAGAAATGTATCTGATATAAGTTGACCAGAAATTATTTCTGATTCCAAAATCACTTTTTACACGTATAATGACTGTTTAAAAAAACATGAATCAAGATTCAATGCTGTTTGCAACAGTGGATATTAAATATGAAGCAAGCTCTTAACATCGAAATGGCTGACTTAAATGAAAAAGGATAAAGAAAGTGCAAATGTGTCATGTTTGAACGCAAGGTTGTACACACAAGTAAATATTTTTGTAAAAAGAATTGTTATGCATCAAATTTTTTAGTGTGTCTTGTATGCTGTGTAACAAGTGACTGTAAACATCAGTGATTTTGTTCACAATACGAATATATGGTTCTATAATGTTATCATTAACCCTTGTAAGGCACTTTCCTCCGAAATGTTAACATGCACATTGTCTTTACCCTCAGTTATTTGACAAGGACTGCAAGAGCTACATTCATACCCTGGAGGGAGCATCAACAACCACCAAGATTCAGCTGCCCAAAGACACCAAACAAGCTTGTGAGTTTGATGT
The DNA here is from genome assembly GCA_035222895.1 of Strongylocentrotus droebachiensis. Lineage (NCBI taxonomy): Eukaryota > Metazoa > Echinodermata > Echinoidea > Camarodonta > Strongylocentrotidae > Strongylocentrotus > Strongylocentrotus droebachiensis. The sequence continues at coordinate 3,859 of JAVYIG010018254.1, forward strand.
TTTTCCCTGTATTTATTTCGAACATTTGACCATTCGAGAATGAAAGTCCGTCAGTGATGTTGTGGTTCTCTTGCTTTCTACAATTCATCCACAGTTGTGATAGAAATGGGGAATGTGATCTTTCTGTTTTGTATGTTGTACTTTCCGATTCTTAAAATGTCAAGAAAGGCATTGGTGGCTGCAATGGCTTTCTCTACCTTTAATAGCGCATTTACCCTAAAACATTTTTTACTCCCTGTTTATACTATGAAATATTGTGATGTACAAAGAAATTAAATTACATATATGTTTATGTTTTTTTTCTCTCCATCAACAGTGGTGCTTATTCAGCGGTATCTGGTGATCCAGTCCTTTGTTCCTCTTGGTCAAGATTTCTCCATGGAATTAGGGTAAATATTGTTTTATGTGCTGAAACAAGTAAACCACTAAACAGATAGTATAACCAGACAAATTTTACCATGCAATTGGATTTTTCGCGATAGGGTGGAGACTATCAGAATAGGGGATTATGCCCTTTTAATTCATCAAAAAGCAACACAATATCAATTTTTTTTTTTTTTAATACAATAACATTTAAATCATGTTGTATTACATTATATGTCAGAATGCAATAGTTTTTACTGAGGTAGCCTTTGCAAAGAGAAGTTATATTTTTATCCTGGTTGGGAAAATTCATCTCCAATACAGTTTGACATCCATCTACATTTGATACACCAGATTTGCCTACCCCTGTGTAAAGTGTCATTAGGTTTGAGTTGACTTTAGAATACCCTGTTAATGTTCTATTACATGTGTGATGATGAAACACAAATATTTTGGTTTTGCTTTTCAGGGTAACTGACATGGGCAACAACAAAAGACGGCTGTTTTTCTCTACTGCTCAGAAGGAGACGTCTGCCACTCCTCTCCATGCTAAAGTACCTCTTACCATCATAAAGAGAGCAATTGTAAGTATATCAGTAGACTGTGGTATATTATTCAAGCTTTACATTATCATACTGATGCAGATACAGTTTAAATGCAACCCTGTCTAGTACTGCAAAACAAGAAACTTTCGTGAACTGAGCTCACAAATGACAAACGCCAGCCATTTTCACAACAAGTAATTTTTGCATATTGCAAAAACCAGTGTTGTATCAGTTCAAGTTGTGATGCAATTATTTTGCGGCAAAAGGCTAAACCTAAATCTGAACCACTCATTACTTGCAACTTTTCACATTTGCAAAAGTTAGCGGTTTTACACTACACTAAAACTGGAACTACCGAAATTTTACGTTACAGTTCCCAGGTTTTATTTTCTGTATATCTGTGTTTAAGCGAATGCCGTTAGTAATAAACAGCTAATATTATAAAAATGGATATACCGGTGATCCTTCCATTTATTTTTGTTGTTGTTGCAGTGGCTGAATCTGACTGTTGACATGGTGTCCCTAGTAGGTGAGATGTTCAGAGGTCAAACGTTCAAGTCACTTGACACCATCATTATCTCAGCTTGCTGTAAGCTCAGGAAAATATTCACCTTGAAAGACCAACCTCCAGATACAACCGATGATGATGGTAAGTTGCTCCAAAACAATCACTATTTAGGGTACCTACAAAAAGGAGAGATTTTATAAATTAAAGACTTAAACAGTATTTCAGTATTCTAGTAAGATGTAGAGATGGCTACTCTTATTTTAATGGCCACTGCTGAATGAGCAAGAGCAAAATTATTTCACAACTGCTTTTATGGGAGCCTTCCAAAGGCAAGTGCACCAAGCCTTCACTGGGCGTTGTCCTGCAGTGACTTACAGTTAACGACTAAATTAGTCATACCCCTCGTAAGTTTGATGGTTTTTGTTTTTTTCTTAACTCAAGAATGAAAGATGGACTGGTTGAATTAGGGTCTTTGTTGAATACTTTTAGATGTAAGCTTTAATATGTCATCCTCAAGGAGCATAAATCAGGACAAATCAATTTTTCACATACTCAAACAATTACAAAAGCTTGGTAAGGTAATGAATAATTTAGATTTTAACTGTAGATTAGTCAGAGAAAGACACCCGTTTAGGAAGGCAGAAGCTCCAAACTATGATAGAGGTGTCATGGTTGAGTGGATATGTCACTGGATGTGGATCACAAGGTCCGCTGTTCAACTCCCCCTGCGGCACTAATGTCCTTTGGCAAGACGTTGATCTACATTTGCCACTCTCCACCCAGGTGTTAAATGGGTACCCGGTATAGGATGCGAAAGCTAATGTGGTTAAATTAGATTTTAAATGACGCCTTGCTGGAATGCTCCCCAGGGAGTGGAGAATGTGCATACATTGTGTGCGGGTAAGCCTGAATCCGATAACCGAGGTAATAATATATCTGTAAAGCGCTTTGAGAGGGCCTGTGGTCCTGAAAAGGGCTATAGAAGAATCAGCTATTATTATTATGAGAGAGTAGCATTGAATTTGGGAAACTTGTCAAATCAGTGCAAGTACGCCAAACCTTTATTAAGAAATGAAATGAGACATGTGAGGTAATGTAAAAGAGATGTTTACTGTGCATATATCTGAGGAGTGTACTATAACAGCGTAAATTTTAAATGTGTGTTTATGATTTCTTTTCTTACAGAATCGTATGACTGTACACCGTCAACCAACAGTGCAGCAAATATTTCATCTGTACCAAAAGCTTGCCAATTTACTTCAGATTTTCCTCATCACACCCAGGTTAGCACACAAGATATAATCTTTTATCAGGAGGAATGCTATCTTCTCCATAAAGATGGAGAAAGTATATGTTGTTTAGAGAGAGGAAAATTCATACTTGTCATAATTCTTACTAGTATACAATCATCATAAGGAGACAAATTATTTAATTTTAGCGAAGTTCAACAGTAGCCTATAGTAAATTGCGATCTGGTAATACATAAATATATATGAGTCAGTATTTAATAGGGAGGGGGGGGGGGGGCTAATTTGATCATTGGATTATGATGTCAAAATTGATATTTATTTACACCTAATTTTATATTTGTCACTTGTATTTGGTGTGCATTATGATAATCTGAACATTTCTTACCATTCATTTTTATGCCTCCGTTACGAAGTAGCCGGAGGCATTATGTTTTTGGGTTGTCCGTCCGTCCGTCCGTCCGTCCGTACGTACGTCTGTACGTCCGTACGTACGTCTGTACGTACGTCCGTCCGTCCGTACGTCCCGTTCTTGTGATCGCGTTATCTGAAGAACCGATTGATGGATTCCTGCCAAACTTTGGTCATGTATGTATCTTGCAGAGCCAATGAACTGATTAGATTTTGGGGTCATGAGGTCAAAGGTAAAAGGTCACAGGGCTCATTATGTATGCAAAAACAGCTCGTGATCGCGTTATCTCAAGAACCGATTGATGGATTCCTGCCAAACTTTGGTCATGTATGTATCTTGCAGAGCCAATGAACTGATTAGATTTTGGGGTCACGAGGTCTAAGGTCAAAAGTCACAGGGCGCATTATGTATGCAAAAACAGCTCGTGATCGCGTTATCTCAAGAACCGATTGATGGATTCCTGCCAAACTTTGGTCATGTATGTATCTTGCAGAGCCGAGGAACTGATTAGATTTTGGGGTCACGAGGTCTAAGGTCAAAGGTCACAGGGCTTATTATGTATGCAAAAACAGCTCGTGATCGCGTTATCTCAAGAACCGATTGATGGATTCCTGCCAAACTTTGGTCATGTATGTATCTTGCAGAGCCGATGAACTGATTAGATTTTGGGGTCACGAGGTCTAAGGTCAAAGGTCACAGGGCTTATTATGTATGCAAAAACAGCTCGTGATCGCGTTATCTCAAGAACCGATTGATGGATTCCTGCCAAACTTTGGTCATGTATGTATCTTGCAGAGCCGATGAACTGATTAGATTTTGGGGTCACGAGGTCTAAGGTCAAAAGTCACAGGGCGCATTATGTATGCAAAAACAGCTCGTGATCGCATTATCATTAGAATAGATTGATGGATTCCTGCCAAACTTAGATCATGTATGTATCTTGCAGAGCCAATGAACTGAGTAGATTCTTGGGTCATGAGGTCAAAGGTCAAATGTCATGGGCTCATTATGTATGCAAAAATAGCTTGTGAACGCATTCTCATTAGAACTGACAGATGGATTATTATTTAACTCAGGACATCTTGCAGAGCCAATGAACTGAGTAGATTTTAGGGTCATGAGGTCAAAGATCAAAGGGTCATATATGTATATGAGAAATTGCTTGTAATCACAATATTCTGAGAACCTGTTAATGGATTACAATGAAACTTGAATTTGAAAAATTTCTTCTGTTTTGGTTTGTAAACTTGCTCTATGACGGAGGCATCACTTTCGACTGCGCGCAGTCGAAGTTCCATCTAGTTTAAAACATTTTTGGACCTATAAAGGTACTCACCATAAATTTGGAAAAGACTTGTTATAGATAGATGGGCTGAATACTTATTCTTATATGATGAATGCTGATGAGTTTGTCATCTTTTTATCTGTTACCTGTCATAATATTATGAGTCTCACTGGATGGTGTATGTGAATACTTCCCAAGTTCCCATACAGATGAAATGTATATTCCTCTCTTTCCTTTGACAGGTTCTTTCAATGTCCAAGTTGAGACATGCTGAGTTCAAATTAAGAGGAGATGGAAGCAGGCCTTCTTCATCTAGTGAACCTGGTAAAAAAAAACACAAAAGAAAAAAATTATTTTCTGCAACGTCACAGAAGCAAAACTTTTACATTAAAATGTATTTGCAGTTGCAAAGGATGTGAGAAATATCTTCTTCAAGACTTTTCTGACTGAGGAACTGAGTACAAATATATGTACAATAATTCACCAAGATATTAAGTTGGTTGTAATAGGAGCAAAAAAGTAAGTGTCACAGATCAATGACATTTTCAGCAAAAGCTGATGAAAGCATAAAAGTTATGGGATTTTGAAGTTGAAATCAATCCATCACAAATCGGGAACCCCTGACATATCTTAAATCTACCAGATAACTATTGACCTGAATTCACACTTTTGTTAGTATACACTCTTTATTATTAGTTGACATGTTGATTTGTTTCTCCCTGCAGTTATAGGCTTTATACAACATGTATATTGTCATATTTACTGACTATTTAACCCTTTTGTAATTAATAGTTTTACAAATGTTACCGACTATTATGAGAGATAATTTCACTTTTGCACACACTTTATTTCCCAGATTTGAATTCCAGTCTGCGTGCCAAAGACGATAGACCAAAACACATAGCGTTTGGAACTAAAGTGTATGCACCAAAAACGTCATCTGGAAGGAAGGTATCAGCAAGAGAAAGAGAGGTAAGAAGATATTCTGGTTCATCATACAATGCTTTGTTGACTTAGATTATGAGATGCAACATTTGCTTTTCTATACACTTATTTTGAAAATGGAATACGGTTTTTCACTTTTGTCTAATATTCATGTGATATAATTGAGTTGCAAAGTACTCCTTTTTTCTGTTGCTAATAGACATTGTTGCAATAAGTTTTAAAGTTCAGACAAGTGTAATATATATCATTAAGAAGGATGAATACGTTAGATAATCTCCATACTCCATAGTAGGAAAGAGAAGAAAAGCTATTAAAATCTGCTCTACCTATTTATGACTTGAATTTGAAATGAACTTTGTTAATTTCAGGGGTCAGGTGGAAGTAGAACAAGTAGGTCATCACATTCCAGGTCGCAGGCATCAGATGGTAAAGATTTCTTTCTTCTATATATATTTCTCTTATTCTGTTAAGGTCACAAGTGCAATGAAAAGATAATTATATAATATTGGATGGCTTTGAGTGGGATACAAGAATATATTGCTTGAGCTATGACAATATTGGACGAGTCAAAGACGAGTCTAATATTGTCATAGCGAGAACAATATATTCTTGTATCACACGAAAACAAACCATATAATATTATTAATATGTATCTATACTAGGCTGACCAGTGAAATAACAAAATTTGACTTACATTGGTAAATATGACTTTGTTTTCGTGTGATATCGATATCGATATTGATAGTTGAAGTTCCCGGATGACTGAGCAATAAGAAAACAATATTGGTCAGTCATCTGGGTACTGCGCTTAAGATATTGAATACACTGAATTATTGTACCACTTGGAAGCCTTATATAGAAAATAATTATAAATATTGAATGGCCTTCAGTGGGATACAAGGGTATATCCCACAAGCTGATGAGCATGTTTCACGAGTCGACACAGTGCGTAATCTATTCTTAAAGCGAGTGCGATATACCCTTGTATCTCGAGAAAGAAAAGCCATTCAATATTATTATTATTATTATTAATCATATATTATCTAGTACCTCAATTTTGCTCCATATGTTATAATGTTTTTAATTAGTTTCAATATTAAATACAGGAAAAAAAAAAGATTTTGCATTTTGCAAGGGCTGCAAGCATAAATCCATTGTCTTACACTTTGCATGTTTAAAGGCGTATTCGTTTTTTTAATGCGTTTGTGCACCCCTAATCATGAGATATGGATAAATAATGCATGGTCTTCCGGGTACTTTTTCACAAACCATCCATGAGATATGGTTTTAAATTGCACAGTCATGCGGGTACTTGTGCGCTAAGCGTAAGATACATTGATTTTTCTGGTTGCCCCAAAGCTTCATAATAATAATGCATATTATTATAAATGAAGAAAGTTATGTAAAATTTATGTGGTATAAATATAATCAATGACATAAATACTTAGGTTTGGAGGAAATTATTATTCTTTTGTCATAAGTAATATGTGACCCGGCACCACAAAACCACCAAAAAGTCGCAAAAAATTATTTTCCTGATTTCATCTGATTATGAAAGAAGAAGTTCTCCTCATTAAAATGGTATATTACTTGTCCAAATTGAAGCTTCCTAACCCTTTCAATTTAGTGAATAAAAAGAGCTGGTGAGGGAGGTTACTGGTATTAAATTGTGAGAAAGAGAGCTTTAAAGTTTGGGGCTATTCAAGCATGCGGAGCAAGCAAACCACAGGGAAATCAATAGAAGGGTGAATCAAAAGGCCATAGCAACCACTATGAAGAGATTTTCAGATTAGGCTGAAATTTGGCCTGATGGTCAAACATAGTCTGTTCATTATGTTTCTGAGGTTTCAATGTGTGGACTTAAGTCTTTCAAAAGTTATTATGTTGTAAATGTATAGAGTTGTAATTGGACAGATTAAGTGAACTGCAACATAGTGCCGAGACACCTGCACTAGACAATGCCTATTCATGGTGGACCCGGAGTCTTTTTGTTCCCCCTTACATAACACTGCTTGTCACCTATCTTGTTTTGTATACATCTGGGCAATTATTTGTAACCACATTATCTGGAATTCTCTCGTCGCTGTCTTGCCCGAAGTGTTCAGTAAGCAAAGCTGTAAGGTTGGCCTGATCCCCCGCAGCTAGCCCCCGCATCATCGCTTCGTTGACCGCCCGAGCTACCCGGGCATCTGCGTTGGTGCACCCCGGTACCATCCCACGGCTCTGCTCACGTACAAAACCTGGCATTGTAACGACGTTGTAGACTTTTTCGCAACTTGTCACTCTCAAATGTATAACATATATAATGTTCTTAGGTCTACTCTTGATCAACAAATTCTGGATATGTGATGTACAATCAAGCTACTCGAAGTCGTTAACGGAGAATATAAGACGAACGCAAATCTGGAACTCGGATGTGAAAGCGGATACAAACAAAATGGCGCGCCGCACTGATTGCTATAACGGACCAATCACAGCCCGCGTAGCACGACCCGTTAGCAACGACCGACCATTTCCGGACTACGATAATTTCGCTCGGGAAAAGTGATCAAATTTTGGAAGAGACCGAAGGCTGTGCGAAAAAAACTGGTCTAGAAAAACCGTTTAAAACACATCTTCTACTATGTTTTAGACTTCCAAATTTTGATACTAGGTACAGAAAAGACCACTCTTTCAGAAAATGCAAAAAAACAAAAATCTATTTTTTTCACCTAAATTGACATTTTAGCTGATTACGGAGAATCGCTGGTTGCGACTTTTTGTTGGTTTTGTGGTGCCGGGTCACATATATCACAATATAAAGCAAATTTTGCCACATAGACATTGTCATGACAAATTATAAAAGTGCAAAAACATAATATCATTTTTTTTAAACCCACAGATACAGGTAAGACCTAGAAAGAATAATACATCATGAATCAGTGAACTCCATGAAATTGATAATGATAGATGATGATGATGATGTAGATAATTTCTATTGTGACTTTTACAAATATTATTACAAAATGCTTACGAAAAATAACAATAACATGAACATTACTTGCTTTCTATTTCTCCCTCAGATCCTCCTCCCAGCGCACGAGGTGTAGCTCCCTCTATCGGAGGAGGAGAGGTCAACAAACTAGTAGTGCATGGCCACACCCGTCAGCAGTCCGACCCAGGGACAGAGCTTGACAATCCAGATAAAGTGGATAAAGGTACTTTTCTTCGTTGTCTTCTGCATATGACAAGAATTTTGATCGTCTTTAATGTTTGACACACTGTATTACACTTATAAGAATTAATAATCAAATCAATTCATGAGAGACCCAATTAGGGCCAAAATACACAGTTAACATTTCTAAGAGATTGGTAACTGTAGGACTTGCATTGTTTATTGGACCAGTCACCTAGTTTTATGCTTCAGGAAATCATGTTACAGAAATAAAAAGGGGGGGGGGGGGGACCTGATCAAATGTTAAAAATTGAGAACATAAAGAACTTACTGAATAGAAGGTCAGATCTTTTATAGCCCTTGATATGTGGATGCAATATATGTAACTTGTAAATGTTACTTGATTCCCATTTCACAATTGTTAGCAACATGAAGGCATACTTCATATTGTGATATACCCAGTATGCTATTTCATTAATCTATAGATTTATATCTTTAGAAACCTGTTGATCCATTATATGTGTGCCAGGTGAAGTAGATTTTAGAGATTTTATGTACATAATGTTACATGTTGAGTCTCTCTTGTTCCACATTTAATGGAAAATGTAGAACCAAAAGGTTCTATAGCAGACTGTGTTCTCTTTTTGACAAAGTCGGGCTGCTCATTGTTTTATAAAAAGAGTCCTAATCATTCATCTGCAGGACGAAGATCTTTGCTGAAACCTCACTGTATATTTTATGACTATTTTGTATCCAAAGGGACCTTAGCTGGGAGTAACACTTGGTCAGCATCTGTAATCAGGGAGGACCCCGCCAGACATCCTCACCCACCCAGGGAGAATTCAGGGGGAAAGTCACGCAGAGTTGTCAAGGTCCGCCCTACCAGTGGGAAGAAGAGCGATGCCTCCGAATCAAGCGATGTGGATCTGACATCGGCCAGAGGGAATCAAAAACTGAACTCCAGAGGTGACACCTCAAGTGCTATTAAGAGTGATTCAATGGCTCCATTGTCAACTGGCATGCAGAACATGGCTACGAGTAACAAATTGGCAGGAAGAGGTAGGCCTCGTTTGGATAGCCTGTCTGAATCGGACGACCACCAGGAGGTTGCTGGAGATGGGCGCAACGGAAGAAATGCCTCTGGGAGGAGTAAGATCCCGCGCAGGAAGAAGAAGGACAGAAGCAATGGTAGCAGTAAGATGATAGGTGTATCGGAGAAGGAGGAGATGATTGGTAGTGATAGTGTTGACTCAAGAACTCCTAGATTGAGAGACAATAAGGATGCAGGAGAGGTTTCTTCAGTGCGATCCGTGGAAGGGAGGGTGATTAGGAATGGTGCTGATGTCAATGTGAAGTTTGGAGAATCAGGTAACTATCTTCTCTTCTTCCTTCCTGCTTGTTGTTAGGTATATGACAAAGAAAATGTGGGCATTCAATGACCTTGTACAAGAATTACTGTTTTATATTCTTAATAGAACAATCCTGTATGACTGAAATATGTGAATATACATGTGTTGATAGCAGTTTCGAATATGTAATTCACATTGTATTTTAAGGCTAAGCTCCTAAGAAATTGAGACATTTATGCTTAATATGATGCTATAAGGTCTTGGAATGTTATAGAACATTTGTTTATCTTTTCATAGATGAGAATGCCCTATTTTTGTCTTCTAATTTCATAGAATATTTTCAAAATATAGTTTTTTCTCGTCTGTGTATAGTAATTTCATAGTAAAAGTGATATCTTTGCATTGCTCTATCTGTCTATCTATATACTTCTTTGTCTCTTTTTGCCCTCCCCCTCTATCTCTCTCTCTCTCTCACACACACACATACACACATACACACTCTCTTGTTCTCTCTCTCTTTATTTATATCTACGGTATCCCTCTGTTATCTCCCTCTCGCTCTTCCCCCCCCCCCCTCGCTACCTCAGATTCAGGTGTTGCATTCTCAGTGGAAACATCTGAACCAGAAGGCAGTCATTCCATAGTGTCTTCAAGCAGGTAACATTTATTTATACATAATCACATTAACTTTCTCAAACTTGTTATAGATTGCATGAAAGTTATTAGCGACAGTTCAGGAATTGTGATCAGACAACAAAACTGAGTGCATTTGCTGATATGCGTCGTAAAGCTGTTTTTGTCTCGCCTGCGTAGCAAAAAAGCGAGACATAGGCGCCGCTTTTCCGGTGACGGCGGCGGCGGCGGCGGCGACGGCGGCGTCAACATCAAAAACTTAACCTAAGGTTAAGTTTTTGAATTTTTGATATAATTTTGAAAGTCTCAGTTCTTATTCAATGAAACTTGGACTATAGGGTTATCAAGTATCTCCAATCATGTGAGTAGAATTTCAGGTCACAAAGTCAAGGTCAAAGGTCATTTCGGGTCAACAGACTTGGACTATGTTGTGGCATCATCATCGAAAACTTAAAGGTAAAGACCAGTATTGGCAACGCCCCAATTTCAAAAAAATGAAATGGAAGCTCTCATTACCAATCATGTGAAAGAATATGTTTTGACTAATACATGATGATAAAAAATTTGCCGGGAAACCGCCTACTAATTCATATATTTGGTAAATTTATTTCTCTCATGGTCTGGTGAGAGAGATAGGGTAGTCCCATATACATCTTTCTGTGTATAGTGCTTGTAACTTTACGAAGAATGAGCCAAATTTCTTATCATTTTGATGATTCCAGAACCTTGCAGATGCTAGATGATCAACCTTTTCTGATCGATTCCACAACGTTTCTTTCACAATGCAATCGCATGACCATTACTGGTCTTTACCTTTAACCTAAGGCTAAGTTTTTGAATTTTTGATATAATTTTGAAAGTTTAAGTTCTTAGTCAATGAAACTTGGACTATATAGGGTTATCAAGTATCCCCAATCATGTGAGTAGTATTTCAGGTCACTAAGTTAAGGTCAAAGGTCATTTTAGGTCAACAAACTTAGACTTTGTTGTGGCATCAACATCAAGATTTTGAATTTTTTAGCATATTTTCAAAATTGATTGTTCAATTTCCATGAAACTTGTACCCAAGGGTTATCAAGTATCACAAATCATATGACACAAATTCCAGGTCACAAGGTCAAAGGTCAGTAGACTTGGATTATGTTTTCACAACTTAATATGAGAATTAATAATTTTTTTTATTAATTTGTTCATATATTTCATTCAAGTTATCGATCGTGGTACATTTAATAGTAAATAATTCTTCTGATGATTCTTAGGCAATATTCACTTCAAAATGTGATTATATTTAGAGGATTTCATTTTGGGGGGCCTGCTAATGGGCCACCCTGCCTATGCATAATGTTCCAACCTCAGTTTGTCATCATATCGAATTGCGTAATGCAGGCGAGACCGCCGAGAGCGTTTCCCTTGTTTTATGATGAAATCACTAGTGACAAGCAAAGTCATTAATAGACACAGATTCGTATCGGAAGTTTTACATTTTTATTTCCACCCTGAAAACTCATAAATGTGTGATTTGTATAAAGAGTTTAAAGCATTTTCAGCAAAGGAAGCAAATAAATTCTATTATACATGTAGGTTCTTCAAAATATTTGATGAAGAACATTAGGAATAAATCAGAAAATATCTGAGTTGAATACAAATTTGAAGTTTTATTTTTTGATGATAATCATAGAATCACTGTGTTTGGGCCTTTGCCAAAGACTATCATCAGTCCCAAAATTAAAATTGTTGTAAAAAATTCCAATTATATGCAAGACATTGAGGCATTGATGCTCCTTTCTGGTAATTGTTCATATTTCTTTGACAGAAAAATTATGTCAGATACCAAAGATAAGCCTGCTGCCCTCTATACATTCATGTCGCCTCCGCATACTGTTCCAGTCCGAGCACCAGATTATTCAAGACAACTGGATCCAAGTAAACTTCAGGTAAATCTTTGTTATTAGATATTGCTTTCTGCATTAAACAGGAATACTGCTAGAATGAAAATTTATGAACTTCAAAACGTTTAAAATGAAGTAATAGGATTTGTAAATCTATTGTTGAAATTGGGGCCCTCCCCTTCCCCTCCATCTGTTTAATGAATGAAGACAAATTAACCAGGATTAGTGATGGACCCAACTGAAAGATTGGAAAATGGATGGATATATATTACATTTGTATACATCACAACGTTGATATTGATTAATGTATCATCTTTGTGTAGTAGCATTGAACAAGATTATGCAAATGGTAACATCATCAGTTGATTAAAAAGAAAATTCATGTATCTGAATTAACAAAAAATCAATCTGCTCTCACCCAAAGAGATGAGTGTATTTTGTATAGCTTGATGCAATGTGATATAAATGCTGTGTGGATTTCAAATCATATTTCTCTGTAACATCTCTATGGCATATCTGTTTTGTCAATGTTTATTTCAGATTAAAATGCAAGCGATCGTAGATAGCTCAACTCCAACTAGCTTTGGTGACGGCAAAAACATGGAACATTTTGACAGTGTAAATCAATCGTCCAGAGAACTCATAAGTCCAGAGACAGATTTTCTGAGACACGCCCAGCTGAATGATGACTCCGATCTCGAAGATGACTGGCCAGGGAACGGGAGATTAAATGTTCAAAGAACGATTGAGCGGGTCGCGGTCGCGTTCCCCAAAGAATCGGGCGGGAGATAAGAATGGAAATGAAAACAGTGATTTAACGCTTGAGAGCAGTAGACCAAATCAGCAGCAGCAGCCAGCAATGAGTCTATCGCCAACACTACGTCGTAGTAAGCTTGCAGCCTTAGCTCATAGCCAAGGAGGGGCGTCGCAGCATCCTCCTAGGGCGTCGGTGTCGAGGATGAGCATCCGATCCAAGCATCTCAAAGAGATACCAAAGGATGATCCAAGGGTGTCTGAAGTAAGTATTAGTAATGGAGTATGATTTGGAAGTAAAATGTGAAGAAATTGGCTGAATTTAGAGCTAGTATCAGCTTTTTATCTTCAATTTTTTAGAAACATGGAGCACTGATAAATGACAGACCTACCTGCTAAAATAATCCATAGAACTGCCATTGATTTCAAAACAAAAACATAAACTTTTGAACTAAAATTTTATGCCATATGTGTTTGGTCACTAATACCCCTATATGTGTGTCTGCAGTGAGCATTTTTTTTAAGAAAGGTCAGTGAATTTCTAGATATTTTGATCAATCCAAACCCCATTTGTATGAAGAGCATAAATGACCTTTCTTAATATTTCCAGTAATCTTTAATGTAATGCAGTCACAAGACCAGTACACAGCTTCACTTAATTCTTTAATCATTAAATCTCATCATCCCATATGTGGATGTAATAAAGGAATTTCTAGGAAGCATATGTTTTCCTATTCACCAAGGTCATACAAACAACTTAAAACAGCTCTCTTCAAAGTGGAATTCAAGTAAGGGTCTCATTTTATGTATGAATAATGTATTGCATACTTCGCATAATTTATCTCTCTATACTTTATCTCTCTATTTGTGTTCTGAATGAACGAGCTTTGAAAATTAAAATATAACACATATTTGTTGGAGACATCTTTACCAAGCTGTATAAACAATTTGTATACAATGTATCTCTACCAAGCTGTTTAAACTGCTCCACACAATGTTCCAAGATCACATCACTGTTGAATGGTGATAGATGTATACCATGATGTATGTCATCGAATGAAATGAAATCAATCACAAGAGATTATAACTGGAGGAAATAAAAATCAAACAAAATCCTACAATTCTCTTTAATCCTTCATAAAATTGAAAAAACAGTTGGGAAACACACGCACATCAAATTATACAGCATCTTGAAAGCCACATCTTTCAAACCACAAATGTCATCCAACTGATATGTTGTTGTCATAAATGTTAATCAGGGTCAGAAAAACAACTTTAGCTCTGATCTCAGCTATCCTCTAGTGATAGAACAATAACAAACTGCTGAAAAGCAGTCAAAAATAAAATTCATAATTTAGACAAAGAGCTACTTTGAAATATATCCCTTAATAACCTAATATAAGAATTTATGTCCAACTTATCTTGTGCGTGATGTTTCTTTCTTTTTCTTATTGCCATTATGTCATACAGAACAATATTTTACTTTTTATTGATATGACCCCCCCCCCCCCCCCCACACAAAAAAGCAAGGAAAGAAAGAGGAGAGGTAAGAAGAAGAAGAAGAAAAAAGAAGAAGAAAACAAAGAATTTATTTGTGACTTTTGAAGGTGTTCTTCTTCAAACTGCTTGTGATGATTATTTTATGACACATGACTTTGATCCTACTCTTTTAGTACTGATTCTAAATCATCACTATGAACCACTTGCCAGACTGAATCAAATGAAATTAAAATCAATCCTTTAATTACAGGACTATGACTGGAGGAAGTACCAGTCCAATAACAGTTCGCTTGCCTCCTCAATGGAAGCCAACATGCTGGCGAGCCTTAAGAGACAGCAGCTTGAGGAGCTCTACGAAGATCGTAATGAGGGAGCAGCGAACAACAGTTTTGAGATTCACAACTATGGTGATGATGATCAGAGTAGCTCCAGTGATGATACCAATACTACCATGAGCACTTGGAAACCACCGGTAAATATCCCTCTTGGACAATCGATAAGTTACAAAAATGTTGTACACTTTTCAAACTGATCAACTAATTTATAATGGTCAGTGTTTGCCACAGTTTGTCTGTGACCACAGATTCCTGAAATCTGTAACATTTTAAAATATTAAAGTGGCTGCATTGTGCAGTTATCTATTCAAGATATGCTTGAAATAGCAAAGTGGACAGTTTCAAGGAAAGCATTTATTTTTTGGTGCACTGTTAGATCAATTTGTGTCTCCTTGTATTTCTATATTTTCTTGTTTGTAGAAAAAATATTTAATGAAAGAATATGAACTTTAGCTCATTAGGTAAAAACTAGGTCATGTATCCTGTGAGGTATCTAAATTGACAGGTTGTATTTTTATGCAGGAAATACTTCTGTGAAATTTACATAAGCAGGTGTGGAACAATAGAAATCTTGGTGATATGTACATTTGTGGAATGAAAGAAATCTACAAGAAATCAACAAGGAGGAATTTCTTGGCCAAAATCTGTAAACAAGGAGGAATGTAATAAACAAGCATACTGTGGATGGATGGATCTTATTGTGAAGTTCAAGAGTTCATTGCAAATTTAAGTATCAGTTTATTTATGGAAATATTTATACAATATCCTTCTACTACAAAGCATGAATTAATAAGTTCATAAGCCTCACGTATTGCTATAATTATCTGATACTTGATTACTGTAGCTCCACTAAGTACTTAATAGCATGTTTTTAGCTCATCCGACCTGAAGCTTATGAGCTTATGCCATGGCGTGTCGTCCGTTCCGTCCGTCCGTCAACAGTTTTCAAAAATGCTTCTTCTTCGTTATTTTTCAACCGATTCTGATTGTTTCATATGATAGGGCTAGGAGGGGAGGATTTAAAACTTCTACACAGAATCGTGAAATTCGTGCTAATCTATGCTAATTGCTAATTTATGCAAATTTATTCGAAATCACAAAAAAATGCTTCTTCTCCTTCATTTCACGACCGATTTTGATTTGGTTTGCTTTATCTAGTAGAGCTAACTTTGGTACACTAAACTGCTACACAGAATTTTTGAAATTGTTCTCCATTAATTAATTATGGTAATTTATGCAAATTTATTCCAAAAATAACAAAAACTGCTTCTTCTCCCTCATTTCTTGACCGATTTTGATTTGGTTTGCCCTATCTGGTAGAGCTAAATTTGGAACACTAAACTTCTACACAGAATTTTGAGATTTTGCTCAATTGATTAATTATGGTAATTTATGCACATTTATTTCAAAAATAATTTAAAAATCACAACAAATTCTTCTTCTCCTTCATATTTCAACCGATTTTGATTTGGTTTGCTTTATCTGGTAGAGCTAAATTTGGTTTACTAAAATTCTACACAGAATTTCGAGATTTTGCTCCATTGTTTAAATTATGGTAATTTATTCAAATTTATTCAAAAAATAACAAAAATGCTTCTTCTCCTTCATTTCAGTTCGAGTCCTGCTTGTCATAAAACTATATATTTTTCAACCAATTTTCATTCCATTTCCTTTAGTTTCTATTTAATCTTGTACAGCTAAATGAAATTATGTCCCTTTCAGGGCATCAAATTTTTATTTTTTGACCAGTTCAAAAGTGTACCACATAAATTTTACGATATTTGTTGTTGCGAGATGCGGATGAGCGCTACGTCATTGACGTTCTGGTTCAATTTTTCCTCACCATTTTATTTAATATTTGATTGTTCATAATTTCCTTTTGTTACAGGATAATTTGAGGAGAGGCAAAGGTTATCAAGAAGAAATGAATTATGCTCCAACTGGAAATCCTCTCATGCAGTCAAACCCAAGGTGAGAAATAGGTCATTCTTATAAGTAGTATTCCTATATATGACATGATGGTATATGTCCCTATGCGCTTCCAAAAAGCTTTGGAAATTGTTACCCCTAGCTGTAGCTACAGCAGCTGTTATCAGCGCACAGTGCAGTTCAAGGAATAATTCTGCCAGGTACCCATTTACTTCTCTTGGGTTAAGTGTGGAAAATGTATATTAAAAGAGCATAGCTGAACTGATTATTAAAACATCCTTTTTAGTTTAGGTGTTGAAGGTAATTTTAAAACGTATCTGTTTGATTCAGCATATAATCATTTGTTCTCTTTCATTTTTGGTATGATCCATTTTACTCCTATTATTTTTTGTTTTTAATGCAGACACAAGTGCACCTTGAGCGTTTGATTTCAAGTAGATTTGGCGCCTTTTAAATCTCATATACATTGTGTTATTATTATGAATATTATTTCACCTCTAATCTTGTGATGCATACAGTGCTGAATTGAGTATCAAATTCTTTTTCACCACTGTTTTTTTTTAACTTTCTTGTGATATATGCAGAGACTGGTCCAATCTGTATAGCCCACCTATTGTGCTACCCAGCGAGAAGAAGCTACAAAATGAACAGCTCTCACCTGTCAACGAGTTTGGATCAGGTAAAACATGTGCATCATATTGTCTTTTTGAAGCGAGTTAACTCTGTGTAAAA
>JAVYIG010018255.1:0-21435 GCA_035222895.1 Strongylocentrotus droebachiensis
CATGTATGCACACATGGAGATGTAGATGAGATTTTTATGATAAGTTTCTGCTTGGCCTTACAGTACTATACCCAGTGCAATCAAGATTGGAGTTGATCTACCATGATGCCCATTCATTAAAGACGTCTTTTTGGTAAGGTAATCAAAACAATTCTTTGCAAAGCCCCCTGCCCCCCCCCCCCCACCACCCCTTAAAAAATCGCAGGCCAACAATGTTTGGTACCTGATGTACCACCCGTTGAGGTTCCAAAATAATGCAATTAAAAAAATAATAAGTCTCTACACATATCAATGTGTTTTACTACAGGGTGTTAGTATCTACAATGTACATTGGATCCATATAATCAAACATCAAATTCCATGCTTAGGAAACAGTTTGACAAATTGAAAGAACAAGTAATAAAGGGGTAGGGTACGGTAAGGAATTGTAAAGGCTCGTTCAGATATGACACGGTAAGACCGCTGCATTTTTAAGATGACATGAAGTGTAATAGAGGTGTTGTGGTCTAGTGGATAAGTCACCCGACTGCAGATCACAAGGTACAGGGTTCAAGTCACGCCGCGGCACCAATGTCCTTTGGCAAAACGTTAATCTACATTTGCCACTCTCCACCCATGTGTAAATGGGTACCTGATTATGCTTGAGCGCTAGTTACTTTGGCAGCTCAGCTATTACCAGGGTAATATGTGTAAAGCGCGTTGAGCGTCAGAGCCTGGCGGATACCGGGCGCTATAAAAATACCCATATTATTATTAGTATTATTAATATGCTTCACATTTCTGAATCTCATAACACAGAGCTCAGTGAATATATGCCAAGACTTTTGTTGCATGCAGTTGCCATTCACTTTACCTGTTAAAAAACACCACTACATTATTTTTATTTGTGTATTTATTTATTCATTCATTCATTCATTCATTCATTCATTCATTCATTCATTCATTCATTCATTCATTCATTCATTCATTCATTCATTATTTTATTTTTTTTATTTATTTATTCTTTTTTTTTTTTTTTTTTTTTGTATTTATTTATTTATTCATTTTTTTTTTTTTGTATTTATTTATTTATTCATTTTTTTTTTTTTTAATTTTTTATTATTATTATTATTTATTTTTTTTTTTTTGGGGGGGGGGGGGCAGCAGTTTTTCGCGCCATATCTGAACAAGCCTTACCTAGGGTTTCTATAAAGGATGGGCACTGTCTCACATACTTGACACACGCCCTACAAACACACATCATGCATAACATCTCTCGGTTTGGCAACACTGGTTTCTATGCCCGCTTTGGGTTCACACCAAGGTCACACCATACCGATATCAGCAACTATAAATGGAAGTGTTCTGGCAACCAGACAAAACAAAATGCAGCTATTTTATAGTAGATGGCCTATCATGCCAAGTTACAAACAAGGGTATGATTGGTGTAGATATGGAATATCGGTACAAGTCTGGAAATGATGTCGACAATATATCAAATTCAAGTGTTGTTCTTTTAGAGGTTCAACATCACTAACAGGCCTCGTTCAAATATGAGGCGGTGAACTGCAGTGGTTTTTCTAAGGTGACGTAAGTGTAATACTTTTCACATTCTTGCATCTTATAACACAGAGCTCAGTGAATATGCGTCAAACCTGTGTTGCTCTTAAGCTGTTGCTCTTAAATCGGTATGGTGTGGCCCATAGCTACTTGAGAGAGACAGTTGCATCAAAGGAAATTGCTTCTGCTTGGTCAGGCATTTCATGAAGCTCCAAAATAGTTCACTCTTATAGAGATTGTACATGATGGGAGGGAAGTATTTGAAACAGCATGATTTAAAGGTATAGACCAATTTTGGAAACGCCCCCCTCTCAAAAAATGAGACTAATTGACTAATACGTGATGATACAAATTTGCCGGGAAACCGCCTACTAATTGATATATTTGGTAAATTATCATATCTATCCGGCCTGGGTAGATATTGCGTAGCCCCATATACATCTTTCTGTGTACAGTGCTTGTAACTTTACCAAGACTGGGCCAAATTTCTTATCATTTTGATGATTCTAGAACCTTGCAGTATACTTATATACATGTAGATGATCAACCTTTTCTGATCGATTCAACCTTTCTTTCACAATGCAATCGCATGACCAGCCTATGACCCATCTCACTTAATAGATGCGTGTGTCGCAACTATCTCTCTCAGTATGCTATGGCTAGAGGATGGGTTCGATACTGGAAAATCTAGAGCGGCCTTACATGCAGCGATTGGAGAGAGGAGAAGCGAGTCCGCTCATTGGAATGCTTTGTATGAAGAACCTTACGCAAGCAAGCCTGTCATCGGAGGAGGAGGAATAGATGGATGGATGGATGGAAAGGATGGAGGGATAGAACGATTAGGTTAGAAAGTTATCATATGGAGTGGTAAGGGGATAAAGATAACAGCATGGGAAGATTGAAAGTCAAAATGATAGATGGATTGAAAGATTCAGTTTAAAAGTTATCATGTAGAGTGATAGAGAGAATGAAAGATAACAGAATGGAAAAAAAAGAATGTTGAAAAGATGAAGGGATGGAAAGGTTGGTTTGAAAGTATCATGTGGTGAGATGGAGATTGAAAGATAATAGAATGGAAAGATAGAATGTTTAAAAGATGAAGGGATTAGGTTTAATATACAATGAATGCATACATATGCAATGATAAGGGGGTAAAGATAACAGAATGGAAAGATACAATGTCAAAATAATGGAGGGATAAAATGATGGAAGGAAGGAATGAAGGATCCAGCAACAAATTATAAGAAAAGATAGAATGAAGGATGCGGAAATAGAAAAAATTACTTTAAAGAGGAAATGACAGAGGAATATCAGGATGGATACATTTGTAAAAGGAAAGAGACTGATAGTTAAGTTAAGGATGGACAAATAGATGAAATATGATGGAGGGAAGGAGGGGTGGAATATATGGAGATAAGGACATTTAATACAGCATTGTGAATAAAGAACATGTGGATGAAAAAGAAGATATGAAAGAAAAGGTGAGTAAAATGAGGTAAAAGATGGGTGATTAATCAAATGTATTCTTTCTACAAACTAAAAATGATGAACAGGTAATTCCAGCTCTATGCTTTTCTACATACTAAGAAGCAGTGAAAAGTTGCCACATTTTAAGCCCCCTAAAAGATCTGTTCTAAGCATTTCTAGGAAGAAAACTAAACAAATACATTCATATTTATTGTAAATGCATGATTTGGAGTGTTTAAAGTGAAGTGAGGGGTGATATAAAGTTCCATATGTAACATAGGCTGTAAGGAAGTCTACCTAAATGGTAAATTCACACTTTTTGAAGTGAAATGGTTGAACAACAGCTGTTGAGTGCCAAAACTAAATGTTTTTCTGTCACTTACTACTACATGCTCTGCAGCCAGGTGCATTCTATTCTACCATGGCAATGACATTTAAGAATATATTTCCATGTAATATTAGTAAGAAAAGGCTCTATTCATTTTCATTTCCCATCCCTCCCCAGCCCCCTCCTCCCCCCCCCCCCCCACCCCCCACCTTCCAAACAACCCCCCCCCCCCCCCCCCCTCCCCTCACTCCCTCCCCTGGGTTCCTCATACTTCCAAAACCCTAGAATGATGTACAGATCCTTGCATTTCATCTCGCTACCTTACATTCAATATTAACTCTTGCTATTTCCTCATGAATATTGAAATATATATATGAAATCGTCTATTTGCAGCCAGAAGGGCGTTAACGCAGGATTTTACCAAAAGTTAAAGAGAAGGTTGAGTTCTGGGAAGAGGTGAAAAATAATTTGTGAGCATTACTCATTCTTATTATGCAAGTGTGGAAGAACATCAGTTAAGACATGTTACCTGAAAAGCATGGCTCTTCAAATGCCTTCATATTTTAAATATGCATGTAACATCGTAAAAATCGGGGGGGCCGGCTTTTTACGCCACGTGTTCGTGTAGTCCCATATACATCTTTCTGTGCAAGTGTTTGTAACTTTACCAAGACTTGGCCAAATTTCTTATCATTTTGATGATTCCAGAACCTTGCAATACACACAAATTCTTATATGCTAGATGATCAACCTTTTCTGGTCGGTTCCACACCGTTTCTTTCACAATGCAATCACATGACCAGAACTCAACTTCATCTTTAACCCCCTTCTGGCTCCTAACTCCTAACAGACCAAATACTCAAATTACACATTTCAACTGAAAAAATGCATCTTACATGAACATATTAAAATCAGGAGAGAACCAGTGATATAGGTATACTGAAAATATCATGGGTGCAATGTCAAATCATCTAATATTCAGCTCATCTTGTTGCATTTTCTTATCAACCCAGTTTATCTATTTCCATGAGGTCTAGTCATCATTTTATCTGCTTTCATTTTCCACTTGCCAGTTTGTGTAATGCCTATTTGATCTCTAACTACTTGGTTTAAAAAATCAATATGGTCAAGTAAACAGGTTGCTGGCAGACGCAACTGGCCAGGGGACTTCACCAAAGGCCAGAGCTAAATATAAGACCAAATATGTAACAGACAAATGATGAATGGATTTGGTGACATTTAGACCTCAGTAATAATAAGAATAAATGAAAATTTGCCAAACTGATGATTAAACCACATGGAATATAAACTGGGCCAGACAAAATTAATATAACACCAACACACTTCTATAAATCTATGTTCTTGCATCGACATCTCCATGCACAAAAGTATTACAGTTAAACCTGTCAAAGTGGCTACAAAACTTTAAAAAATCACCTTATTGCCTCGTCTAGGACAAAAAACATGCAGTGAAACCTTTCTAGAAGGGTCACCTGTATTATGATGGTCAAAATTTCTACATCTCTTTGGTGACCTTTAAAGACAGGTTGACAATATCTCACAATCTTTAGGTTATGTAATACATGTACCAAACTTGTCTTGAACTCAATACGGGTTCACATGCAGTATTACAGAACAAGCAGGAATGTTATAATAAACACCAGACTATAAATCATTCTATTTATTACAAACATCATCTTAACAAAAATTCCTTAATATATCTGTAAAGCGCTTAGGTACATCGTTGGATCGGTGTATTGAGCGCCATATAAAAAACCGGATTATTATTATTATTATTATTATTAATGACCTGAATTTCATCATCAATATATTTCCGGGGTAATGGCACCAGCAAGGAATGCCAGTTAGTTAGGGCCATGAGGGCAGTTCTCACTGCGGTCTTAAGGGCCGTTTACATGTGCATGTACCTTTAATATTAAAAACATAGTATAAACTGAACATTTAAAAAAAATCCAAAGTGGGAAAACCATCAAGCATGCGGTATTTAGTACATCCAGAATGCATTGGGTGACAATACACCAGTTTACGGTTATGGGCGCCATTTTAATTTACAAGTAAACAAACCAAATGACCTCTAGAGGACAGTAGTTAATGCGTAAATTAAGATTGCGCCCATGCAAATTATGATATCACTGCCTGCGCGCTGTGTAAACTGGTGTATGAAAAACAGACAAGTGAGACGGATACTACATGCAACATCTGTGCATCAGAGAAAGAAGGAAGTAGGATGGACTGATCATCATCTGGAGTTCATCAAATTATGTTAATAGCCAAAAGGGTGTCCACTATGATTTATCGACTCAAAGCAGACAAAATCATGAGATAGGATATGAGTAGGGTACACACACAATGGAAGGGTGTGACGGCTCACATAAAATGATACAACAAGCAAGAACTATGACAAATTATTTTGACAAAGAATAAATGGAATAAATGGAATAAATAGAAATAAAGGATTTCAAAATTGTTTTACTCAGGGTTCTGCTTTGTCTTGAATATTGGTTAGGGGGAAAGTGTAAAGATGTAAACATTTCACTTTCATAACAAATTTGCTCCCCCAAACAATCTGAAATTGAAATTTATTTGTTTTTATATTCTTTTGAAATATTCCTTTTATGGTAATCCAAGTACTGAGATTTCTTCAGGAGTGGTTGATATATTTCTTCTTTTTTCACGAGTGAAATCTATTTTAAGTTTTTATTTATAAAAGTAAACAAGAGATTATGCTCAAGAGGCTGGTGGGAGGGTCCATTGTATTAGCATGCTTGACATTGTCAAATCATAGAGAAACACAGAGTGAGGGGGGAGGTAGGGGGTACAATCATACAGACAAGACAGTGTAGCGGGGAGGGGGTAACATAGCATACACATCAACGTCATTCTTCAGTTCATAGAAAGAGTAAGAGGGGGTGAGGGGTGGGGCCGGGCGGGGTGCTGAAAAGTGACCAATCCTGCATGCGTTGACCGTGATCAAACACTGGACGAGAGGGGGGGACGCACTCACCACCGATAGATCCCGAAACGATCCCATAGAATACACACTGGGGCTGGAGGAGGGTGCTTGAGACGGTTGCCCCGGCGATGTGGTTGTGGGCGTGGTCGTGGGCGGGGCTAGTGTGGTGGGAGTTGATGTAGAGGTGGTAGGGGAAGTGGGAGTTGTTGTGGTGTTGTTAGCGGTTGTGGTAGTGGTGGCAACAGTGGCGGTGCTGGTAGTTTTAGAGTTGTTTGTCGCTTTCTATAATTTATTCAATATTTATTAATCGAAAGAGGAGTGATATAATTTTTAGGGGGCGGGGTCAAAGGTGTGTCAGAGTGGGAGGAGAGGAAGTGAAGCCGCCGCCCATAACCATGATGAAGGAAAGCAAAGATAGGATAAAAATTGCGGTGGAGAGAGAAAGAGATGGACATGAATGATCAGAATAAACAACAAGAAATGTGAATGATACATGAATTTCAGAAAAATAAAAATAGAAGCTTGAGTGATAATACATACATGTATATGAATACAGAAAAAAGTGCAGTATCCAGACTCTCACAGAAACGATACGCTTGTCTTTATGTTACACTTGTACCTGAACCATTACAATTCTGCAGCTATTTAGATATTCAAAATCAGAAGAATACTTTCTGTTTGGAGATGGAAGGGCGGTAACTTGTATCATTTCACACAGAGTTACGGCCCTTCTGGCTCCTAACAAATGATATGATTTGCACCCGTTTGAGATGTGGTCTGTATGTACTGCTTTGGGGGCAGCATATCTACGCAATGAACTATATTAAACAATACATTACAAACCAAATATTTCACAGTCATCATAATTCTGATTCGATATTTCGTAGGGCATCGTTTCACGAAACCGACATAAGTTCAAGTTTGCTGACAACCCATTGCAATGCATGTATTAAATTAAACACGAGCCTCAATAGAATGTCGTTGAACTTGCACTTATGACGTCTCATGAGACGATGTCCTGGGTTTTTGTGTATGTTTAAAAATTAAAAATTCTGATTCCTAAAACACTTGTACACCTCTAAAATCACTGGAAAATGTGGTACCTTTAATGTACTACATGTTTAATGTTTTTACTGCTTTAACAATGTTTTCCTGTATTGACAAAAGAGAAAAACAGCTGGCAGGAGATCTTTGTTTACAAGCCACAATGTACAGTTTGTTTTCATACAGCCTCAAAGTAAGAGAAGTCGAGGAAAGGATACACATGTGCAGACACAAGGCCTTCTTATTGGCACTGGAACTCACATATATCTGAAACTTACATTACAGATCTTCTTACTGAAGGTTGCTCAAACATATTTTAACTCTTTGGCTGCTTACTTCACCAATCAGCACAGTCGTTCATTTGCCACAGGCGCAATTATGCACAAAATAGGCACAAAATAGGCAAAAATTGATGAAAAATTGTCTAAAACTTATATTACAGATCTTCTTACTCAATGTCTGATGGTTGTTCAAATATTCTTTAACACTTTGATTGCTTTCTTTGCCTATCCGCACAGTCTGCCACACGTGCAACTATGCACAAAATAAGCACCGATTGAAGGCAGGATTGCTTTGTGCAACACAATGGCTCTGCAGAATTACCCATTTCCAATTTTGATTAGCTCCATGACAACCCTTCTACACAGGTATAGAGCAATCTTGCACTATAAGCAGTAAAATAATGTTGATGCCTTTGGTATATATATCCTATGATAAATACAATTTGGTACGGTGAGAATATTTGTGTGGTATATAAAGAGTTAATGAAAATAAAATGAAGGTTGCATTTAATTGAATGAATTAACTAACACATTTACCATGATACAATGTGATTTCTATAACGCATACCATTCAATAGTTTGGACTAAGAGAAGCTGGATTTCCTTCTTGAAATTCTTAAAAAGTTCATGAACATTTTCCAAAACTTGATTGATTACAACCTTTATCTGCCATGGGCCATTATAACCACCCAAAGTTATTACTGACTTTAGTAGTTTTGGGTAGGAAAAGATTTTCTCTCTTCATGAAATTCAAAACAGGTTCCTGAATTTGTAACTTGGGTATCATAGAACACAGTGACTGTCCAAAACAAGATTAAAAACATGTAATGAAAACACGAACCCACAATTTAAGCCTACTGTATTCTCATGAAATCTTAGAAACACGCTTGTAAGCCCAACAATGTTGGTACCATAAATATTAAGTGTCCTAGGAAATGAAATGTTATAAGTACTATCCTTCAACAACCTCCATTTGTTATTTGATACTCCTCACCAGAAATGTGACAGACATGTATTCCAATCCTTTAAGACACACCTTTCTCAAAGCACTAAAAAAAATTGTTAATAATGTTACCTATAACAGAGTTAAATATCATATACCGGTAAATGCTATTTTTACATGACTACTAAATTTTCCCCAGACACCAATACATTAGCTTGGCTTCAGAGTATACACCCTTGCGATTGGCCTTATCTCAGTAATCAAAGAGGGTATTTTAGGCTGCATGACGAGTTTTAATCCTTCCACTTAATCCCTATGATTAGTACAAGCCATTCATTATGACGTATAGTAACATTTAGTTGAACATTCTCTTGAATGCTAGAAAGGATCGAAGGACAAAGATACCAATTTAAAGAGGGTTGAGTTCTGGGGAGAGATGAAAATTAATTTGTGAGTGTTGTCATTGTTATTATGCAAGTGTGGAAGAACATCAGAGAAAAAATGCTCCCTTGTACAGTGCTTGTTACTTTACCAAAACTGAGCCAGATTTCTTATCATTATGATGACCCCAGAACCTTGCAGTGCATATAAGAATATGCTACATGATCAACTTTTTCTGATTGATTCCACACCGTTTCTTTCATGATGCAATGGCACGACCAGAACTCAACTTTTTCTTTAAAGAGCATTGGACATACTCTTTAAATTGCCTGAGTAGAAATTGAATATACTGGTAGTACAATATTGGACAGCCATTTATTAGTTTGTGAATAAGTGAAAATTTAAGAAGTATAAGTGAAATTTATCGACAGTTTAAATGCTTGATGCTTTATACAAACTTTTACACTGTATGCAATATTGTCCATATCTTAGTGTTGCTTGCATGACCTATGACCTTAATGCAAATAGAATGGCAGGAAGCTACTTGCCCAAGGGGACCAGAGGAACAATGAGTAGACCTGTCTTCATCAGCTCAAGTTTGCTAAATAACCCGCTATTTGAACTATCCCGATCGCAAATTAACCAGTTAATTTGAGTCTTCATCAGCCCGCAGTTGCAATTAGCGGGATTTTTGGTTGAGAAAATATCATGAGAAATCTTGGTCTTGTTTCCAAAATATCCTCATATTTGGGAAATAGCGGGCTAATTTGCGCCCTTCCAAGCTAGTTTGTGATGAGCGTATCGGTCTGGTGATGGCGCAATTTCGAGCTTCAGGATAATATACAGAGTTTGAACATAGCTGGTTATTTAGCAAACTCAAGCTGATGAAGACAGGCCCAATGGGGAAAGCAAAGGGAAATTTGTACTTCCCGAAGTGGGTAAACAAAGCACATTACTGTTATACTGAGTGAACATGTAAATTGCCCGCTTCCCGCAAGAAGGCTACTACTGACATTGACAATGCACAGCTCTTATCGCTGTCCTGTAGGCAGCCAACGAAACGCTTTAATAATTGGTTACGTAAAATTTGTAGCAGGTGAGATTAATTTTAACCCATGGGTTTTTGTGACCAACTTCCCCCCCCCCCCCCCCGAAAAAAAAGGAAGAGGAAAAAGAAATGATTTTGAACCACCCATATAATATTTGTCATCATTATGAAGGAAATGGTTTGGAATGGTGCCCAAACCTATCTCTATGAACCATTACCGTATCATAGCTTACAAAGGATCAGTTAAGAGATGGTCACCGTGCTGAACTTGGATTAGAGCCCAATTCTTTCCACATGGGTCTACGAACAAAGCCGTTTCTGACCATAGCCATTGCAACTGCCATCAAAATGGTGAAAAAATCTAAATGTTAAAGATAAAGTTGAGTTCTGGTCATGCGATTGCATTGTGAAAGAAACGGTGTTGAGTCGATCAGAAAAGGTTGATCATCTAGCATATAAGTATTTGCGTGTATTGCAAGGTTCTGGAATCATCAAAATGATAAGAAATTTGGTTAAGTCTTGGTAAAGTTACAAGCATTGTACACAGAAAGATGTATATGGGACTACACGAACACATGGCGTAAAAATCCGTCCCGATTTTTACGATGTTACATGCCATATTTAGAATATGAAGGCATTTGAAGAGCCATGCTTTTCAGGGAGCATGTTTTATCTGATGTTCTTCCACACTTTCATAAAAACAATGATAACGCTCACAAATTATTTGTCACCTCTTCCCAGAACTCAACCTTCTCTTTAATGTTTACCACCCACAGATGAGATTTTACACTATATCAAGTACGTACAAATGATACACAACATAAAATGGAAGTTATTGACATTCAGAAGTGCGATAGATGCGGAGCCAGCAGACAGCACCAAGATATTAAAAGATGAAGTGTTTCCAGAAAGAGAGACAGAAATACATACAACCAGTGACTGTTATTAATCCCTGCTTACCTTTATGTTACCTTTTGCATAATATACATTTTTTTTTTTGTAAGGGCGGGAGGGGGAGCGCAGAGATTAGAAGGCGAGATTTGAAGCTGTGCCCATTTGTGACTTGTATGGATATGACCTTTTTCTATAGATGTTATACAGCCAGTTTGTAAATATCAACATTTGTAACATATTTTCACAAATGTTCACATGAAATCAAATGTAATGTCCAATAAATTCATGAGCTTTACTATCATTAAATGCCTTTTTTTCGTATAGAAAATGCATGTCTTTATTCAATGCATTTTACATTCTAATTCATGCAAAGATAGAATTAAATTGAATACAGTGAAATGAAGTGACTTAAGTAGGTGTTGACTTGCAACTAATCAATAATTTTTTCAAGAGAGTGTAACTTCATTTTTTCCAAAAAAAAATTAGAACATTGAAAACATACACGATCTAGGCCATGTACATGTACAGTAAAAGTCATATCCATAGCTCGCACGATACAGTTAGATGCAGTGAAGATATTTGGTTATACACTGAATGTTAAGGTACGATGGACAAACAAACACTTTCCCACAAGAATATCAAAGCCTCACCACTGAAACGCAATCTTTAAAAGATCCTAGGGATGCATTGCCGATGCTGCCAGAGCGATCGGAAGAGTTGCTACTCTGTTGCTATGGAGACGATCGATAGCGTCGGTTGGTGAGAGAGGGAAGGCGGGTGTTGGTGGTTAGATAACAGTTTGGAAATATGCAGATGAGATCAATCACATGAAGAGACATTTTGCCCAGATATCGGACTATTCCTTGAAATCTTCAACTAGACCATCAAGTCGTCGGCCGGCTGACAGAAGGGCGTAAGCGCGCGAGCGACTCGAAAACTACTTTTCAAATTATCGCATTTAAAGATTTGTTTCATATTTAAACTGCTTTCCGTCCCAAAAATTGGCTTAAAACTTAAAAGACTAATAGAAATGTTAAAGAAGAACACAGCGACAATTTTTTTCTCAGAAATAAGTCGGTTTTATAAAAGTTTTAGGCGATTCAGTGCTAACCTGAAATTTGAGCTAACGCCCTTCTGCCAGCCAGGCGACGAAGTGATGTATGATGTCTCTCTAATCTCTTTCATACCACTAATAAGATGTAGCTGATTTTATATGTGGTATATTATTATGAACCTTTTTTTCTGTCCTCAACATTTTTCTGATATTGTCCCTCTAATCTCTTTCAAACCACTTATAAGATGTGGTAGATTTGCCTATGGTAATGACAGTGTTAATATGAGCTTTCTTTTCTGTGGTGGATATTTTTTGGATGTTGTCAGTTAAGACCACCCTGAATGATGTCAACTCTTATATTAAGGCATATGAGGTACATGTAACATGTTCCTGACTCTCAACAGTCCATGTTCATAACATAAGATACATGGAATCGTGTCTATACATTACAATATCTGTGATCATCGATTAAATACTTGTATTCTAGATGCATGTAAGGAGTGTGACGTAGCAGAGATGGATGATCAGAGGCGTCTTTCACAAAGACTAAGAACAACTTTAGGTTGGACTTAACTAAGGCAGACCATTGATGACACTGGTTGCTCTCACCATTGGTCTCTCAATTATAATCTTTAGATAATATTTTTTCCTTCAATAATGAATTATCAAAAATTCTGTAGGTTTGTGACCATGATTTGTACGTCCTTTGAGAGACCAATGCCAGTAAATGGTGAGAGCAAACAGTGGCATGAACAGCCTGCCATAGTTAAGTCCAACTTAAAGTCGATCTTAGTCTTTATGAAACACCCCCCCCCCCCCCCCTTAGCTTCAATGATATCGCCATGATTTAATACTGTGATACTGATATGTGTATGAACTACATGTATGAATATGTTTAGTCAGACGATGCTACGGATCTTTCTCGTGGCTTGTATGATGTGATGTAATTCATGATCTCGGACCTGATAATCTTGTTTTATTTTAATTTACTAAAGAAAATAAAGACACAAACTTACCATATCTGGCGAGTTCCTGTGGTTGGTTAAAAACAATAGAAATAAAATGAAATGCATCATTTGGTATTAACATTTAGATCCACATTCTAATTGGCAGATTTATTTAACCAACACAAAATAGCATAGTGCAGTATTATTCCAATTGTAAGGAGTATTAAACGTTTTGAAGGAATCATCTTTCTTTTAATTTTATCATAATACAGTGAAACCTGTTCATAAAGACCGCTCAGGGGAAACATGAAATGTGGTCTTTATAGGCAGGCTGTCTTTGTGTACCGGTTCCTTTAGAACAGGTTTTAATGAGAAACTACATTCAAGGGGAAAAAAATAAGTGGTCTTTATACACAGGTCGTCGCTAAGGCAGGTTTGACTGTTCCAATATTGTATCTTCCCATTTCTTCCTTATAGCTTGATCTTCTAAACGAAAGCACAAGACTTTGTGATGTTTGAAATACTTACCCTGGCGATTCTCCATCTTTATCTTTCTTTTTCTTCGCTTTCTTAACTTTTTTCTTCTTCTTTGTTGTCTCTGGGTCTGGCATGGGTATGTTGGATACATCACATTCCTCAAACTCTAATAAAACTAGGAAAGAGGACAAAACAACCAAAGGTTTAAACAATATTAATATTGGCATAATATCAACTGATTCTGAAGTATACAAGTGGGGGCACCTTGATGTATTTTCATCATCTTGAGAGAATATGAGATTAAATCTTTGTCTTCTGTCAAGCATTAACAAAATTAAAATTAATAAATACCAATGAACAATAACATAAATATGAAGCAATCTTTACTACTATCTCCAACAAAGACTTTTTTTTCTTTAAAGAAAGTATGAAGCAGTGGTTTCATTTTTGTGGTGTCTTTTTTTTTGGACAATTCAAAATCTTGACTCGTTCCTGCAAGATTAATAATTCATCATATCATATGATCGCTTTGATATTAATAATAATAATCAGTTATACAGTCACTAAGCTTTACAGATATTATTACCCCGGTCACCAGATTCATTCATGCACATTGTGCACCATCTCCGCTCCCTGGGGCGCATTCCTGCAAAATGGTCACCATGAGGGCATATAGCGATTACTAACACAAAGGCTTTTGTCATCCTACCAGGTCCCCATTTCTATCCTAGATATAGCCAGTTTTTATAGCGCTTTTCAGGACCGAAGGCCCTCTCAAAGCGCTTTACAGATATATATATTATTACCCCGGTCATCGGATTCAGGCTTACCCGCCTGTATGCACATTCTCAACTCCCTGGGGAGCATTCCAGCCAGGCTTAATTTTTACACTTGCTAATCTAAGCACATTTGCTTCCTACGGGGTACCCATTTAACACCTGGGTGGAGAGTGGCAAATGTAGATCAATGTCTTGCCAAAGGATATTAGTGCCGCGGCGGGACTTGAACCGAGGACCTTGTGATCCACAGTCCGGTGACATATCCACTCGTCCACGACACCTCTACATTAGTGATACATGTAGAATGCATGATACATACCAGGTCGTTCCTTGCCGGTACCCTTAGACTCTGAGAACATTGAGATGAGTTTGACTTCTGTTAGCTCTTCACATTGCTCTGTGAACTCTCGCTGAACCTATTGGACAAACAAAATACATGAAATGATTGAGCTTTGAAGGATTCGGATATTACAACATTATAATTACTACACATTATTATTGTTACTACATATTATTATTACTATATTATTATTGCTGCATAATATTATCAAATCAAACGGTTATTACTACCGTATATCATTATTATTACTACATATTATTATTACTATATTATTATTACTGCATATTATTACTACATGTTATTACTACATATTATCATTACTACATGTATATCATAATTACTGCATATTATCATTCATACATATTATTATTACCCGTATCAGACATCTGAGCTGGTCATTTACAAAACCGTATTGCCCTAGTTTTCACTAGCAGTGGGAACGGAGGGGTATATTCTTTGTATTTTCCTTGGTCTCCCTGCGCGTATTGACTTTGCGTGTAGAGACGAGTGAAAATATACCTTGGTATTTTCCACGGTCTCGCATCCGGGCATCTTGTATTGACCGCGCCGTATTTTGTCATTTTCATTGCGCATCTATTATGCGTACGAGAACCTGAGCACTTTGCGCGCACTCTATTGTGACGTAATAATCACTCCAAATGCACACTGTTTGCAGTGTATCGAAAATTGTGTCAAGCACTGGATGCACAGTGCTGGTTTGACAAAGTTTGTTCAGTTCTTGAGATTGTCATGGTGGATTTCTGTATTTGCTCTAGATGTCTGATTTGGATAACAATACAAATATTGACTGGCTTTACTTTCAGGGGATATCAGAAATATTGACCGCGCTAAGACCATATTGCCCTCGTCTTTCGACTCGGGGCAATATGATCTGAGCTTGGTCAATATTTCTGATATACCCCTCAAGGCCAGTCAATATTATATAATTATTACTTTATTATTATTATATCAACGTTATTATTATTACTTTATTATTATTACTACATATTATTATTCATACCGGTACATATTATTACTACATATTATTATTACTATAATTTCTAGTCAGTATAATTCCATTGCCAATTAGACCTGGAGTAAACTTACAATTTTTGAAAACGAAAATCAAGCATTATTGAATTGAAGAAAAAACATTCTCAGTTCTAAGCTCTTTGAACACATGTACATGTACTGTGTACATAAGCACTAAAGCCTCCGAGACTAAAGAAACATACATAAAATCACTGTGAATATGATTTATTGTTTAGTAACCAATGGATAAAGGAAGGGGAGATAAGAGGAGCAGACAGATTGAGGATTGGAGGGAGGGAGGGAGGGAGAGAGAG
Source organism: Strongylocentrotus droebachiensis (assembly GCA_035222895.1). Taxonomy (NCBI): domain Eukaryota; kingdom Metazoa; phylum Echinodermata; class Echinoidea; order Camarodonta; family Strongylocentrotidae; genus Strongylocentrotus; species Strongylocentrotus droebachiensis. Next base: position 15,843 of record JAVYIG010018255.1, read on the forward strand.
AGAGAGAGTAAGACAGAGAGAGAAGAGAGAGAAGAGAGGGTAGAAAGGGAGAGAGAAAGAAAATATATGCACATGTAATGACAAGAAAAGGGGAATACAACTGTGAATAGAGGAGAAGAAAGATACAGAAAGTAGGTGAGAGGGAGAGAAGAAAAGTGAAATAAATAAGAAAGCAGAAAATGAAGATGAATACAGCTCAAAGAAAAGAAAAAACAACTTTAAAAATTAAAATATCAAGTCACCTCCTCCTCTGTTGGCTGTATTCTCCTATAGCAATTTCCCATGATTCCAGAGAAATGATCAATTAGAACGGGTCAAACCAAATCAGATGAGACGAGACAACTTCCTTTTAATTACTCTTGGGGGGTAATCCAATTAAAGCCCATCCATGAGCAAGACCCACAAAGCCAAAGCCCATTCACAAGGAAGAGAGATCAGCAGACAATTAACACTTCCACCCCTTTAGCAGTACAAGAAGTTGAGCATGATCACTTTCAAGGCCGGCCATGAAAGCCCTTCAATCGAATCTTTAAGAAATTATAATATATAATTATTCAGAAAGATCAGCAGACAATTAACACTTCCAGCCCTTTTTAGCAGTACAAGAAGTTGAGCGTGATCACTTTACAAGGCCATGAAAGCCCTTAAATTGAATCTTTAAGAAATTATAATAACATGTATAGTATGACATCCGTTGCCAAGTTGCTCTTGTTTGAGCATTATTCCAGGATAGACTATGAATCCAGATTTCAGCAGCTATGATTGCATTGGATTCTCAATTTCCTCACTTCAGATCAAAGTGTATACGTCTATTGGATACAGGAGTGCTTGATCTCAACTGCTTTGGGGAATTTCCCTATAAAGTCCTCATATTCCTGTTTTCAAACAAGTTCATGAATTCCTGAGGCGAACTTGCATATTCCTGAGATCCTCAAGCTTTTCTGTAGAATCCTGAATTATATCTACTCGTAAGAGAAATAGATCCACAAGAAAGAGAAACTCCCAAGATTTCTTCAAGTTCAATCCATGCGAGCAAAATCAGGACGACTTTGACACCTTATAAGTATAGCACAATGTACGACACAACATAAAATCCTTATGATATATCCACTGGCAAGTGATCCAAAACACTGGAGAATGCCAGAATTTCTTGAAGTTCAATCCATGCGTGTAAAAATAAGAAGCCTTTGAGACCATATAGCTCAATGCATTAGAAGGTTAAAGTTCCAAACAATGCACTGGACATTGCTGCAGGAATCTGAGTACAGAGATTCCAAACTTGCTTGTTTGTTTGCAGTCAGTAGTAAATGTTCCAATCTATCAGCTGTATTTCGTAAGGTCTACAAAGATCTACAATGCTGCCCTTCGTACGGTTCCAGTCACAAGGTCTACCGCACGACTATCACATTGCATGATTCCTACGCTCACATTCAGTCAGTCATGTCCCGAATGTGCCCACAATCACAGAACGAAAATGACAGAGGCGGAAATCAAATGTATCTGTTTTCAAGGATAAAAGCCAAGAGTTGGTACACAATCTGACGAACCCGGCTGTAATGACCCTTAATCTGCTAGTCCTGAAACGGATTACACCCGCTTTTTTTTCTTCCTTCTGCGAGTCTCACTATTAAAGGAAAAGAAATCAAACCGACAAAGCCAAAGACAAACGTCGCTTGGCGGGCATGACTCTGAATGGCTAGAGCATGTGATGAGTGGGCTGGGGGCACCGAGCTCTCGTTGGGGCAGGACTTCAGGGGGGAAGTTATATTTGGAAGTCAGGCATTAGTTAGTAACCCATGCCATCAGAGGATACGAGTGTCCTGTGCGTTAGATCCTGCCTAGCAGACGGGGAGTCTCCTCGCTAACATTCATGTTCAATTAACAGCTGTTCAGACTTTGTTTAGTTCACTAATCATCCCCCTTCCCTCTCTCTCATGAATGCTATCGAATCGCCTCCATAGCAACAGTGTTGTTCCAGTGCCCCACCCCCCTTCCTTAGAAAACCAACAACTGGTTATTTACATGTCCTATGAATAGTGAATTCAAAATTATATTGATATTAAGTACATACATTTCACAAAAATCCATTTTAAGATTATATTTGGGATTTTTTTTTTTTTGGGGGGGGGGGATAACAATCTAAGATTATACTTAGGATTTGGGAGATATGAATTTAAGATTACATTTTTCCTGCTGTCTACTGTAGGATAGATAAAGCAGTATTCACTCTCCTAACTGATTTCTTTTCTAAATTTTCTTCGACCCATTCATATCAGTTATCAAACTTGGTCAATAATAGTAATTCAGAATGAAAACATTTTGAAAATGTTAATTTGTAACACAGGCTGAGAAGTACACTGTAGCTTCATAGAATAGAAACATTTCACAAACAGGATTTACTCTCAGCTTGTGGTTGATTACCCTACAGCAATGAAAGGAGCTTTAACCCCTTCAATACTGAAAGGTCTCAGACCCATAGGCTTAGTACAGTAACTACCCAAGTACAGTATTTAATGGGTTAAAAATAATTTTATCCTTTGAGGGAAAACTAATCTCTTGTTGTGTTGGGGATGACGGCAGCTGTTCAATGTGAAACCAGAGGACATTGTCCTTTAACATTCAACATATTAGTCATGAGTTCAAAAGTTTAACCAATTGAATATAATTTGAAAATGATTTGATTTCAATATGACTTCAATATCCACAGAACTACAGTGCAAGCTACATGTATCTCTGGCCTTTTTTGAAAAGTATTTGGAATATAAACACTGAGAACTCTTCAGGGTAAGTCAAAATTGAAATATAAGATTTTGCATTTTTAATGTGACAGCATTTAAAAGACACTTTTAAAAACTCTCTGTCTCTCTCTCTCTCTCTCTCTCTCTCTCTCTCTGTATCTGTATCTCTCTCTATCTCTCAGTCTGTTTTGCTGGCTGTCTGTCTGTCTCTTTTTTTCTCTCTCTCTCTCTCTCTCTCTCTCTGACTGACTGACTGACTGACTGACTGAGTGTCTGTCAGTCTGTCTGTCTCTCTTTATCTATCCATCTAATTATCTATCTATTTATCCATCTATCTAACTATCCATCTATCTATCTAACTATCCATCTATCTATCTAACTATCCATCTATCTATATCCCTCCCCCATCCCCCATCTCTCTCCAGACCCCCCTTCTCCCTGTTGCTCTCTATCTCTAGTCTAGTCTTTGTATCTACAAAGGATATCTAATTTATCTATTTCAATCTCTATCCCCCGTTAATTCCCCTCCCCCTCTTCCCCCCCCCCCCCCCCCCCACTGCCATGCACTTCCTTTCAGTCTTCCTCTAAACAAAACAACTGCCTCTGTGTCTAGTGCCCTTTAAAAAACCTTGGCACACAAACAGCGCCTCACTCACGAAACAAACAACGCAAACAAGAACGGCGGCACGTGCAACGGAAGGACACGTGTTCGGTGGGAATATCAAAGAAGAAGCGGAATGATTCTAAACACGTGAATGTCGGGTGGGAAGGGCCCTATAAGAAGCCCTCACAGGGGAAGTGGTTGACAGCTTTATTACTCATGGGGAGGGGGAAGAGAAAAGGTTGCCTTTTGCGTCACATGATTCAGCCTATTGACGTAGATGATGAGCTACCCCTAAAAAAACAGAGCCTGTTGCAGCTGACATAGCACTGTAAATGGACTAGCATCAGTAGCAGTACAGGGGGTACAGTCCCCCCACCCCCCTCCCCCTCCATAAAATTACAAAAGAGAGAGAAAATGAGAAAAAGGGGGAGAAAATGTAGAGGGAAAAGTGAATATAAAGAGAAACTGATACAACCCTCTCCTACACCCCCACCTTAGCCATGTATGAAAGACTCCATCTCCTCCTCCCATCTCCTCCTCCCCTCCCCCTTTAATGCCAGTGCACACTCCATAACTCTATAAATAAAGGATTACTACAATATCTCCTCAAAGATCTATTTAAAAAAAAGAAGGAATTAATACTTTAATACTTTTAAAGGAATAAATAGATGAAATGAAAATCTAAACAATATCATCAAACTGTCATCTTTGGGTAATAATCTAAACATTTAAATCAAAACATTACATGAATAGAGAAAGACAAAGGAAAAAGAACGAAAGAGGGAGATATTGTGAGAAATTCTGAGTTTTTAGTGTTAAAAATATAAATCCTACATGTATCTGAGGGAGTTCAAGAGCAGAAGACCTCATTATAGTGATAAATATTTAGCTACTGGGAAGGCATACATGTAAGTGGGAGGGGTGAATCAAAATTAGCAGTTTGTGTATTCTTGTCATTTTTTCCACACCTACCATAATCCTGTGGTCTGAAAGTCAAATGGTTTTAAAAACCCTGGAATAATCCTGATAAATCTACAGGTCAACTCTCAAGGCTAGAACATCGAGAATAACCCCTGTTGATAAATAGTCATAAGTGTATGCAAATATTCTTCCATTTTGTCTAGTGTAAATATAAGTAGGGCCTACCTCTTTATCACTTTCCCTATTTTATGTGTGTAAACAGTGAATACATTTATAACATATCCAATCCAATCCAGGACTTTATAATTTATTTAGTTGCCTAATCAAAGGCGCTGATGAGACTGAAAAACTACCAAAAATGTCTGTTCATGATTTTAACCGGGAAAGACAAAAAAGCAGTTACTAATTGTAAGCAATCTGAAATAGTTACGTCTTTAGTTGGGTTCTGAAAGTGGATAACTGGTGATAAGAGCGAAAGATTTGGGGAAGACCATTCCACAATCTTGATGCAGAGGCAGTAAATGATCAATCCCCTAGAAGAAATCGTGTTCGAGGACTCTCAAGCAGGTATTTACCTGCAGATTGCAAATTAGCATACATGTACAAATGTACATACATGTACATGTATATAGGAAAATATTGGGAAAGTTTTTCAATTCAATTTAGCCAATCAGTGTTTTAAAGACAGACATTTTCCTCTTTTAATTTCTGTTTTTCATACCCGTGCTGTCTCTGATTGGTTATGGAATTTCTACCTTCATAAAGACACTTAAACCAACCGTTTCCTGTTCTCACTGAAGCTCTTAGCACTGCATTCAAGCGCTTAGCCGTGAAAAAGTAGTGATAACCCTGCTTTTTAAGAATCATACTTTTTTAACTCCAGTAATCAATATTGTAATGCTTGATGAAATCTTTAAGCATTAAAGGGATTGGGTAACTTTGTCTCAGATTCTGAAACAAAATCCTGGATTTAGCTCATGCTGCAATGATAATCATAAGCCTTTAGGTCAGTCAGGAACTCCATGACTTTTACAAGCCGGTCGCTTGTCTGATTATCAAGATATTTATGATTGGAAATCGAAATTTAAAAAGTAGTTTTTTTGTTAACGGTTTTTATAACACTACAGTCTATTGGGGAAAATGAGTATGGTAAAACCGGTCACTCAAAGATTTTACTTTATTGAGGCACTTCATGATCATTTCGAAGCGCAATTTTTTTAGGGCTTCAATATTACACCATATCACAGACACTGATAACAAGTAGGGCCATGCATCTCTGATTTAACATTGTTAAACGATGCCTTTAATGAACTTACCTTCTGTACACTGT
>JAVYIG010018256.1:0-21417 GCA_035222895.1 Strongylocentrotus droebachiensis
TGTTAATTTTCATCTTCGTCTTCGCATTTAACTATCTCTTTCCATGGCACCACATTCTGCTACAATAGAATCCTACATCCTCCCAGTGTAGTCGTCGCCAATCTTATATTTCGCATATCCCAGAGGACTCGATCTATACAACCACTCGCATTACGTGACCGGAGCATCGAATTTCTGGGAGCCGTGAGAATTTGAAAGTGCGACGTATATTAATTCATCATATCCTATGCCAAAATTCACCAATCCAATCGAATTCTACAATTACGTAAAATTAGAATCGAATGTCTTCCGAACGATGACTGCAGGTAAGTCAGAGAGATGGTCAAATTCTGATACTAGACTAACGTCTTTGTTGATGATGAACCAGAAAATTGTGAAGAATAATTCCTTGCATGAACTGTGTGCTCTTGGGATTATCACCGGTGATCGATTGATTGAACAATTCAATAGATGAATAAACAAAATAATGATCTGCTAGTTCGATGAAATTAGTCCTTTTGTGAATGCATTACTTGATAAAAAATTTGATCGACTCATAGACATATTGAGTGATCAATCAGCTGATTTATTATTTGATTTTGATGGCATCATGGCAGATCGTTATATTGTTTAATCAACCAATAAAGCAACAGGATAAACATCTGAAATATAATCAAGCCGATCCTCAAAGGCAGGGGATGTCGTGAAGAAGAATTCTTGATTCCGACAAGGCAGAGACTAGACATCATAGCCCATGGTCGAGATGGAGAGAATCTTCGACACGCGCATATCATGAAGGTCTGAAGATCAGTAAGAACAACACGATGGTTTTCTTTCTAAATGATTAGGATTACAGGCAGATAACACCGACTCATTGATACTATCTGCCGACAGCTATGATCACTGGCATGAAATGGAAGATGGTGAGAGAGGGAGTGGTGACCAGATTTGGGGGGGGGGGGGGAGAGAGATGAGAGTGGTGATCAGATGGGGGAGGGAGGGGGGGGGGGGAGAAAAGGACAGAGAACATAATTATATAAAGAAAAATACAGAAATGTAAAGGCAAAGTGAGGCAGAGAGAGAGAGAGAGCGTGTGTGTGTGTGTGGGGGAGAGAGGGTGGGGGAGACTTTAAATGAAAATGTCTATAATTAATAGCTTGAACACTCCGTTCCGAATTTTTACTCGCTCACTAACATCACCTATATAAATAATTAGTAAACGTTACAAAATGTATTTACGAAAAATGAACGAAGTATTAATTGCAAAGTGAAATATATATTTTTACAAAAGTGCAAAATCAAGGATGTTAGTCTTAACTTTGCCTTAAAGAACATTTGCCAATATGATGCAAAGAGAGTGAAGCATTTTTATGTTTGACATGCACATTGAATGTTTTGAATTCCCCAAGGTGTTTCAAAACAAGAAAATATCTTTGCTGACATAATAGAAGCAGAATGTTTCAGAAATAGAGGGCTGTCAAATGGTTCGTCTAATGTCATCCTCGGATTCTTTGTTCAGCATCTAATAGTCAGCTATCAGGATGACCAAACACTAATCCTTCCCGACATGCAGTCCTGACAATGACACTATCTTACATGTATACAGTAATAACAATATATTCTCACTTCGGTCCCTGCGTGTTTACATCTATTCCATTCCATTCTCCGTGTCGGCTTAAAAACTGTCCCGCCATCAGCCCCTCAAGCTAGATGCGCATATTATCATGCTTATATGCATTATATTGATACAGTTTCATAGGTATAGTTTAGGAAAGTACAAATGGGGGGGGGGGGGGGGGGTGGGGGGGGGGGGGGGTAGCCCATTTTGGATTAGGATTAGAAAAATAAATTATAATAATAATAATGAGTACTAAATATTAATAGCCATGCACCTCTACTCCTAAGCTTTCGTCTAAAAATAAATTAAAGTCTCTAAAATTTCCACCATTATCCGCTGAAAAATCCATGGCTGGCTACGCCACTGGTTGCACTCTTTACTTAGGAGTAATTACCTCAGTCCTAATTTAAAAAGGTATTTGTAAAATTTCTTAAGTTTATACAAGTGACATGAATAAATCTAAATATTTATCTATCTTTTTTCTTTGGGGCGGGGGTGACAAATTAATAGAAAGCCAGTTGACAATAAGAGCTTCCGCAGACCTCCTACTCCTAGCAACTTTGAGGAGTGAAGTTGAAACAAATCAGAAAATGTAAATAGTTTTATTCATTGACCCTCATGCAGAAAAGAGTTGTTTGGTTTTGGGTAGTCGAATCGTTTGGCAAACATAATCATGATAATGTAGACTAAATATTGTGTGCAAAATGTGTGATTTCTCTTCAATTTATTTTAATATTCAATTTAGAGTTATTTTGCTTCTCTTTGTTTTTTCTGCGATCACCAAGACTATGAGGCGATTTCGCATCAGACGCTTCAGCTAAATGTCATAATGAAATGACTCTTAATATTCATTTTCCATCATTCTTCTAAAGCGGACTGTATTTTGGAGGACACCATTTTTGTGTGACCATTGAGCTTGAGTGGAGGGTGTTATCTCTGCTTTGCGTCTCGGTGATGAAGTTTGTTTGACTTGGCTTTCTTGTTGATTTATCATGGACTACATTCAAGGTTCGTGTCCCCCATTCATCATTAAAGACACCAATCTCACACCTTGAATAGCAAACATTAACATCAGACATGTAGGTCTATACCACTACCAGTACCATCCATGACAACGAAAATATACAGGTATACTTTCATTGTTTTCAATGTCTGTTATTGTTTTTTTTAAAACATAACCAGCTTCGGTCATTTTCCGTTCTACGTGGGGGTGACAATGTAATGAAATACAATACAATTTAGATTGATAATGCTCACGAGGATGATGTTCACATCCTTTCAAAGATGTTAAAATCTTAACATTGACAATGAATTCACGATATAAGATACTATCAAATAATGAAATACGTTCGTTCAAAAAACATGACCAAAAATGTTCGTGATTCGCATTAAATTAGCATGATTTGATATGGGCTACTTGAACTAAATGTGGACAGACATCTCCCGGATTTGGTGTTGCCTAATTTTCATCCACGGTTTCGTTCGTCTCGGTGTTTCTTTAATTTCTCAGCAGTTTGTAATACTATCATCCCTGCTTCATCCGTTACTTCGTCTTGCTATTTCTCATAGCATCACGCAAAACATCCATAAAACATTCTTAAGTGCTGAATATTCTGATAGATGTAGTCATCATCCATCTCATAACACAAACATCAATCTCCGGCCTTTTTTTACCCGGCTCATTTATCATGTTTAACATGATTCATGAATAGTCAAATCTCAGAATGTAACTATATATTTTTTTTATAGAATGTTGTTACGATGACAAAAGATTACTACGGTTTGGAAAGAAAAAAACAGGGGCCTACTATAAAACGAAATGTCTCTCCTCTTTCATCATCGTCTACTATAAACTATCTTCCAACCCACCCCACCCCACGCCCCCCCCCCTCCATAGGAATGGTTCTATTAAAGATACTATGTCCCTTTTGCAGCCAACATCATATTCTGTAGAACTTTGCAGGAATTATGAATATGTCATTGTATGTCCCATCTGTGAAATTTAAACGTTAGCAGTGTCCTAATATTCAAATTATGCAAAGAAACCCGTTTACTTGCTAGACTTCACTGTCAGACACTATTGAGTGACTGACTGGCTTCTTTTCATCTTCGGTAATAACATACATAAAATGAGCTGTAAAGGGTACATGAGCATTATTTTGTCTACATCAATAACCCACTTCTTGTAATGGCCAAAATTAAACTGAATGAATCTTTGCGCAGCATAAAACGTACGACCATTCGGTACAAGTCGATTCGACAACTCATAGTCGTTATTTTCCCACTTAAAGACATTTTAAGGGAAGTTTTAAATTAGTATTGTCTTTCAAATGCAGTTGGAATTTAACCTTTTCATTTTTTGGGCCTGTAAATGGGACATAGTACCTTTAAGATTGAAACATTCAAGTGGAGAAAATGCGAGAAGACTCGGATTGGGACACAGTGACTATATTATGGAGAGTGTGAAAGAGATAGAGAAAGAAGGGGGAGAGCAAGAAATAAGAACGGAAAGAAGATAGAAGGAAGATATAAAGAAAGACAAAAGAAAGATAGAAAGAAAGACTGAAATAAGTAAGAAAGAACAGGAAATGTGAATAAAGGCAAACAGTTGAGGTAGATAAAGAGTGCAACGTGCCCTTCTTTCGAAAAGCTTGAATTTCTCAATTTTGTTTGATTTTGTGTGTGAAGAAATCAATGTTTTATTGAATAACCAGAATTAAATATGTTTCAAATATTGAGGGAATAAAGAACCCACATTTATATAACACAGTTCTTTAGTGATTGCAACCAATCATGAAAGGATTTATTATTTGCATTGAATCGGCAAAATAACATTATATCATAGCATATTCCATAACAAATATCTAACTCTGAAAAGAGTGGACAGTCGCCTTCTTCCCGGTAAGAATAGGAACTAAATGGGCATTTCAGCAAGCAATATAGGACAGTGTATTTTCCCATAATTATGTTGTGCCTGTCTTGATAACGTATGCCGAGAGATCCTGCATATACGTGAAGTGCTATATTTGCGTTTGGCGTTTTTAGATAAATATCAAATATTTTCATCCCGCTTTTAAAGCAGATTAAAGTGTGTACTGAGACGGCTTAACGCTTAGGAAATGATTCACTCTGTGTACAGTAATGACATTAGAATCCATGCAGTGTGAATGGAATGCTATGTACTGGTCGGCTTGTCAGAGTCTTTTCTAAGACTTGCTTTTAACCTGGGTTTAACAACGAAATAGTGATTACAGTTTTAAAAGGTGTTAAGGCCTATACGTCTCCTTCTTCTTCTGCTGTTTTTCTTCTTTCCCCATTCCACCTCCAACTTCTCTTATTCTTCTTCTTCTTCCTCCTCCTCTTTCTTCTCTTTCCTCCCACCAGACTTATTCATTCTTCCTCTTCTCTACCCCCTTCTTATAGTCCACTTTTTGTTGCATTGCTTCCCTTCCATTGTTTTTTTTTTTTAATTAACAAATATTTTCCAGCGTACATCATTTTGTTTGAATTTATTTTAGATTGCGATGCATGACTGTGTGTAACTGTAAGCACAAAAATTATCATGATTTCAAGCAGCAGAGAAATATAAAGTATATTTAGCCGATTAATTCCTTGTAGACAAATTTTAATATCTAGATATCCCAAGGTTTGTAAATTCGGAAAATTGGTTAAAAAGCGTTTCAACTTCGAGCATTATTTCTCCTTACACACAAACATGACGTAAATGCATCTAATATGGGCCTTTACAAGTTTTGCTATATTAGTAGCCATGGAGTTCGATGTAGCCCCATAAAGTAACTCAATATGGCCAGCTTACCTCATAGGTAGTAGTAGTAAGAGTATTATGATGATTAAAGATGACATATGACATGGAAGGACGGGGTCCCAAAGAGACAGGCCGGGGGACCAGACTTCTCTGCTAATTTCCAAAATGTTCGCTCATTCTTATTTGCTTTCTCAAAAACAACATAAGTGTATTTTAACCCAAATACGGAAATAACCATTCCTCCTAAACCGCATTTCATGAACGAAATATTCGGCATAAATCAGAGGGGGTAGCATACCTTCATATCACGCAATACTCATGCGAAAAGTAAGATCAAAAGTTATATTTCTAAGCCTGAAAATAACAAGAAATAACATCATTACAAGAACGAAACACTAAATATATTTAAGTCCAGGTCACTATCCAGATATAGGCGAGGTCTGTCAATATAGAATTCGTTGTTCTAAGCATAATTTTATGACGTTCGAAATTTGTGAAATGTGATAAAATTGCACATAGGCCTATTTCTTTTTCTTTTTTCAAAAGGAGAAGATCGCAGCTGGGCGACCCCCCCCCCCCCCCTGCATGGATCTACCAATTATTATCAAGCATTTTCTTTATATTACTTTGTATAAGTCTTACGATGTGCCCATTCGTCTGTCCATGTTTGCGACATGAAATATTCGTATCCATTCTTCTCTGCCTTACTATGGACCAGCCCTAGCTTTGGCGGTATTTGAATTCCGAATCAATGCCTCTATATTTAAAACGTCCGCAACACACTTGCGCGTCATTAATATAGTACACCAAGATACAAATGAACTGGTTAAATTGATTTGTGTCCAATGCTGGTCGTTATGATCCCCTCGAGGTCTGGGGGAAGTAGAGGGTATGACAGCCAGTAGTCTGGCGGTTAATTTGCTCTTTATAGGACCTTAAAGGCACTTCGAATCAGTGATATGACTTCCCTTCATCTAACTTCACTCAGTGACTCGGTAACATTGTTGAAGGTTGATGAAAAAACTGCGTAATTTTTTTATGAATGTTACTTATTATATTCCTTCTGAAGGCGTCACTGTGCAACACCCTCTAAAAGTAAATTCTCCCAACCATTTTTGAATTTTCCCAACCGTTTTCCAATGAAAATAAGACATATGCCTGAGACAGGCTTTAAAATAAAAAAAAAATCAAATATCTGGAAGGTTATATAGACCCAATTTATTGCTTTGAGACGATTTACATTCACCTAAAATGCAATTAAATTGTAATAATATAATTGGGAGAATTAAGGAATCGATCATATCAGTTTTCCCAATTGTTATCATTAATAATGGTCTATTTTCACTCAAACTTTCAGATTATCTTTAATTGTACATTTAGCATATAAGTCACTACATTAGCACCATTTTCTCTCATCTGAACAATGTTACCCAGTCCCTTTTAATTACAAATAATATGGCTTCCCTTCCTTGCACAGTTATTGCATCCAATGCCTTGGCAATGTCTGTTGGTCTTTCTTCTTCACAATCAGAGAGTCACATTTGATGAGATATATCTTTACAAAACACATTTAAGGAAATAAAAGAAGTTGATCCTCTACACAAAACCAGAATGCGAATCCCTCCATGTTCTTCAGCATGTTCAACATGAGAAAAAGAAAAATGTCTCTCTTTGGAGAATTAAATTCATTCATTTAAAACGATGGAATAATGTGTGTTCCTGGTAAAGAAACTATGTAATTTTAATGACGTTATCTTGGTTACTGAAAATGAATTTCGTTATGAACCCTTCGGCCCGCTCACAGCAAATTAGTTTCTGGTAAGGATAAAAATTTTGCAAATGTTCACTTTATCAATAATTTTGATACTGATCGTCGTTTTATCATTATTTTAGTACAGATATATAAAAGCAAATTCTAAAGATTACAACAAATCTGAGCAGTTCTTTGAGTACAATGTCAACGCTACATTTCAAATTTCGATACTCATTTTGATATTCCTCCAATGACAATTACGGACGTGATCGGAAAATCATAAGAAAAAAAAGAAAAAAAACATCAGAAAGTGATTTGAGCACGTCCGGCTTGAAGCTCAAATCAAAGGAAAACGTGCTACTTTGGTTTGATCAACATGCTCTTTAGCGAAATGTTCCATTCTCTAGCTTTTGTAGTTTTCGTTTTAGTATGTGGTTATCAGTATCATGTAGTTGTCTATCTATAGCATCCACGCCCGACGCACAGTAGGATATAGTCCATATTATCAGCGGCGTAGTGTAGTTCGAGACATCGAGGAGGGGGGGGGGGGGGGAGGGGGCACTGCTGTTATCGAGGGAGGAGGGGGCGGCAACCGGTCTTACTCGATGGATGACGTGAATATTAACGAGGCCATTGATTAGGGGATTGTGTATATAGGAGAGGTAGTATCATCTAATTTTGACATCCACTTTCCCCTCTCCACCCCCTTTTCCCGATTCAATTAGAGGGCACATTCCCCATGCCCCCCCCCCCGTAGATTCGTCACTGCCCCTCTCCCTCATTATGGTCCCTAAAAAGTGTATTCATCCCATCTCGAAACACATATGGAGACAAGCAGGCGTGATTCGAGTGAACATGTTACTCATAAATCAGATCCGATTCATCGCTGATGAGACGCAAGTGACGACGTCCGATGACGAGAATAAAAAGCGAGCATTCTCGGGATACCTCCGCCAATGGAAGCTAGAAAGGTGACGAAACGAACATGTAAACATCGTAAACAACGCTCCCATCAACAGCTTCCGTGAGAATTAATCAATTATTGAATAAGTCAATGGGAATGACACATGTAACGAATAAATATCAGAGGAACATATGTAAACATCACGGACAACGCCGGGAGGTGACGAAACATAGGCAAAGTGGTAAACATGCTGCCAAACTAATTTTAATTTGTAAAAAAAAATCCAGCCACGTATGTTTCACTTGATAAAGACAGATACTAGCAAGTACCTTAAAGCATTTGGATTTTTTTAAAGCTGCAAAAAGATCTCTTAGTTTAAAGAAAAGATCTGAAATTAAAATGTTATTCAATCAATATTTATTTCATGTATTCAAGACAAAGTATGTATCTTTTGTTAAAGCGCTTTCAAGATTAGGAAACATTCCCTTTCTGATACCAAGGTAAAATGATATGGTAACACCTTGACATTGATGTGGAAACATTCAACGAATATAGGCCTATGCGAATCAAATGTAGGAAAATTTCATCTGAATAAATATATGCTGTATTATTTCAAATCATTAAGGGGAAAGAGTTTTTACATGTTGCTAAAGCGATACGTGCAAACACAGTGGGCGATCTTCTCCTCCCCCCCCCCCTCTTTAACGCCACCGTATGTTTAATGTAATTGTGGGCTACACCGTACATCAATTCAGAAGAACATGTATACCAAAATCTGATCAACGTCAGAGACCTCTCGCTGCTATACCGGTTGGGTCAAATCCAACTCTTTTGAAACTGCTATATAGTCCAGTATAAAGAACAACCCTATGCACAGTTGAAAAATGAAAAATATAACTTATATCCTTTTCCGATTACTGTTTGACCTAATTATCCAGCTTGTCGCGATTGTATTTGTGACTAAAACACGACGACCACCACCACGAGAATATTATATTTACAATCGTCCACAGTTCATAATATGAACTTCGGAATATGAATTACACAATAACGACTGTCAGTCGCTTTTGTTGAACTATCAAACATCAAACGAATTCCCACCGAATCTTGATGAGAGCCCCTCCTCGCTTGTCACTGCCTTTTCTTTTCGTCCCATATACGGGGTATTATCGGCGGTATAGACCAGACATAAATAGTTCTGGATGCGTTTTATTACAATTCTGGCTTATTTTTCACTCCATATAGCTGACAAAAGACACGAGGGAGAGAGAGCCTGAGGGTAGCCTAGATATTTTGGGTGTATTCATGTGGGTCGGATCGTGAACGCACGAGTTTAAAGAACTAAGCACTATGAATGAACAACTGCATGGAAGATATTAATAAAAGGCAGAACAGAGTGCGTAGCAGCTTTTAGAGTTTAGTTTTCAACAACATTGAATATAATTTTATTTCGGCAACAATATTTACAAATTCAAATTTACCTTTAGTCGTTTTTATGTGCTTGTGTGTGTCCTGCTTATGCGATTTCAACAAGCTGACTTTCAAAAAGTTATTTTATCCAGATTATTAAAAAAAGGGAGGAAAAATAATCTTTCATAAATGAAGAAACTTTTGTATTAGTCTATTGCAAGTATCTGAATCTCTTATTCACTTAAATTTAGATAACTAAATCATGGCATTAATCTTCCCAAAGTTATAGTTCTTACTAAAATATGAACCTTATTATAGGCCTACCCTCTTTTACTCCTCGGAATAGAATATGATTATTGTAAGGAGCATTTCTTTGAAGAAAAAAACTTTTGATGTATTAACCACGGACACTTTGTTGATTGATTGCACAAAGCAATGTAATTTCAGATCAGCCTATTAATATTAAAGAGCGTCCTCAAACGAAAATGATTCCTCTCGTGACTACACTACAGGCAGAGCTTCAGGATCATGTTCACCATTTATTATTTTTTCCTATCACCTCTTTCTTCCTGGTCTTCATCTTCTTTTATTCTATATTCAGGCAGGAAATGAGCTCTCGATTCGTGGAGATGTTCACCTCAAGCCCGGATAATCTGAGGCACACTTCATCGTCAAACAGGCGTACCAGGGTTCCATTCGAGGAGGAGGAAGAGGGGTGGGGTTGGTGGTGGTGGTGGTGGTGGTGGTGGTGGTGATGGGGGGGGGGGGTGTTGGTCTGAATATAGAGCGTCGACAGAGCAGTGATTTAATCATGTCATCTTTATCTATTGTTCGTTCTAATTTACCCCTCCCCAATCCTTCAGCCATTGTCTTTTTCGTACTACTCAATTTGGGGGCACGTGCCCCTTGCCCCTCCGGTGCTACGCCAGTGTCTTCAAAACGGAACACTCGACAAGCTAGCTATGACCTTTGGGTAATTTTCATGGAAGATGATTGCGAGAAGAATGGGCCCATAATGGGTCTTCATTGCTTAATTTACTTTGCGCTTAATTTGAGACGACACTCGCAGCAATTTGAAGAGACTATTAAAAAGAGAGATGAGATTATGAGAAGAAGAGGGGAGAAAGGGTGAGATGAAAAGATAAAGGGACGAATGAGACATTTTGGAATAGACATTGGAATGGGGAGAAGAAGACAAAAGATGCATGTGTATGTACAAATAGATATGTATAATGGATTATGTCAGGGAGAAAGAATGGAGGGGGAGGGGGCTTGGGACTGGAATGGAAGAGATAAGGGAGAAGAGGAAGGGAGGGAGGAAGAGAGTAAGAAGAATGGAGTTTGAGAAGGTGTAAGAGGAGGAGAGGGATAGATAATGGGATTTATATAGTTAATACGGAGGGATAGATCAAGACGAGGAGAAAGTATCGGAGGAGAAGAAATAAAGAGAAAGCGGAGGGGAGGCAGGAAAATAATAATCCATGACGTTTCCACACAAACAAGGATTAATGAAAGCAAAGGAGAGAAGACTGCAAAGTGAAACATAACCACGATGAAAAAGAGGAAGGCAAAAATGGGCGTATAGTGCTGTGTACGGCTGTGCAGTAAAGATAAACCATAGCAAAACATTAGCATTCATAGGACAGAATGACAAAGAAGATGTAAAATTAATGATTAAATTTAAAGAAATAAAAACAAAACCGATAAAACAGTGGTCATGCATTTCAACCTAACGTATAATAACGTGGAGAAAATGAACACGATACCCCATCCCTTCGCTTCAACAGTCAACAGAGAAGAAGAAGAATTCCTCATGTATCCAATCTCGATTCCTTCTACATCCAATCTTTCATCACTGGTTCTACTTTTTTTTCTTTCTGGGCCATACTCAGGCCTGCCATCTATAAATCAGACTCTGTGTATCGGGATCTCAGACAAGAGAGACTAATGCGGATGAGCACCATAGCTCTGGGCTATTACGGTATTGGGTGGGGATGGACTTGTGCAGCTCAGAGACTTTGAACTTGCCCCTGGTTGCAGTCATTGCAAGGAGAACCAGTGGCGTACCTTTGGGTGTTGCCTTTTAGGGAAGGGGGGGGGGGGGGCGGCACTGGTCTATTTAGGTAAAATGTAAGGGGACAAAACAATCAAGATCGAGTGAAGGGGTAAGGTCTATGGGAGGGAGTTCAGGAGGGAGTTCTGAACAGGCGGGCAAGATTTTTCACTGGCAAATATGGAACAGAGTTTCATGTATCAGACCGTCTGGAGAGTGAACTAAAATGGCAACCGTTGACTACAACTGCCTGCAACTCAGTAGAAACCTTTAAAGGTAAAGACCAGTATTGGCAACGCCCCAATTAAAAAAAATGAAATGGAAGCTCTCATTACCAATCATGTGAAAGAATATGTTTTGACTAATACATGATGAAAAAAAAATTGCCGGGAAACCGCCTACTAATTCATATATTTGGTAAATTTATTTCTCTCATGGTCTGGTGAGAGAGATAGGGTAGTCCCATATACATCTTTCTGTGTATAGTGCTTGTAACTTTACGAAGAATGGGCCAAATTTCTTATCATTTTGATGATTCCAGAACCTTGCAGATGCTAGATGCTAGATGATCAACCTTTTCTGATCGATTCCACAACGTTTCTTTCACAATGCAATCGCATGACCATTACTGGTCTTTACCTTTAAAACTAGTCTCTAGGAAGCGACCTAAAGGGGGCAATATGAGCATAATCCCTCACTACGACTGCAAAGTGATGTTCTAAATGCAATAAACACTCTCTTTTCAACGATAACATTCTTATTTTCGAGGATCATGCAGTACAAGGATCAGAACAGATTCAGTCTTGTCCCTCTTTTAAATCACCTTCTCCTTTTCTCCCCCCCCCCCTTTTCCGGCCATGATTCGATTGAGTAGCATTTGCTCGTGTAAACTAGCAAAGAGATACACATCATCGGTGTATATTACTAGTATTATACTCTCCTATCCTATCTCTGAACATCGCTGTGATCTCGATCTCTTAAACTGAAACGCCCTCTCTTGCCACATTTCGGAAACGTTATTATCTTATCAAGATGGCAGCCTCCAGTAAACTCTGGGAGAGAGCGACCTGCTATGAGCTTGGGCATGTTTGGACTCCTTCTTGCTTGGCATCTACGTTATCCATAGCTAATGCATCAGTGAAGTATTCTTTCAAGTTATATGCTGCATTCTACTTAGTGAGTATGATGGTTTGTGGTAAGCTTTTGAATATTTCAGACTTTGTTTACTTACTGGGGGCGGAGACCCTGTCATGTCGCTGAAACGTGCCTGGTGAGGCCGGGTAGGTTTCTCCTAGTGTTCGCTGGCCCTGGCATGTACATGGGACACACACTACGTGTGTGGTTTGGCCTTGGGTCTAGGCGTGGTCATCTGGGCTTGGTCACAGTCCATGGCCAGAAATCCCCAAAGAGATATGTAAATTGAATTTGCTCTAATTAAAATTACATTGTCACATTCTTGACCATTTGTTGATCTCAGCAGAAATAATGTCTATTTTATCTCATTGGCATTGCCGTATGGGCAATTTTATAATTTGCAATTCATTGCCTTTGGCTGACTTGTTTTTAAAGTTACTTAAATCTTAGGTCCAGGTCTGGCAAGATTTCTAAAATACAATTTGAATCGGAATCAAAAGCCAAAATGGCAGTAATGAGTAAAGTTTGGCGGCAGTGTACCTGTTATGAATTTCTACATTGTTGGTCCCCAACATGTTTTGGAGCTGCTGTTTCTATCGTCAATGCAGTTGCAATATATTCCCTCAGGATGCATGCAGTCTTTTATTTGGTATGTATCGATTTTGAATTTTTAGTGATGGAGATACATCTTAAAATATCACTCAGGGTAATGTAATTCTATTGCTAGTTGCAGAGACGCCAAGTTCAAAGATCAGCTATGCGTGACATTTTCATGACTCGGGGCGCAAGCGTGCGGGCGAGGGTATAACACAAGTATAGCGTTTTTTGAAATCGCGCGTGCGTGAGAGCTTTTTCAGACCCTCGAAATGCGTGACGTCACGCATAATGCGTGACACTTGGTAGCTCTGTAGTTGTTGAGTGAGCTAAATGGAGGTATTTTGTAATAAATATTTTTATTTCCCTCTAATAAAAAATATTTTGATGCAAGTTAATACATTGAAGTTTGGTTAAACCAGGCGATCAAATTATTTCATTCTAAAGCGATGAGAAATTTTGTGAGTTTTATTGCTATCTTATTTTAAAACTTATTAGAGTTTCATACATGTAGAAATGAAGGTATTCAGTGATATCCTTTTACTGTACATATATGTATCGATAGAAAACAATACTGTATCAGTATTCTTTTAGACTTCTTCTTATTTTTGGTCTGGATATTCAATCTCTGTGAATTATTTTACAATTACCACCTGAAAATAATGTTTTATTAAACAGATACATTTTAAGTTTAGGTTTGGATAATTTATTCCAAACTTTGGTGGAAAAGGCTAATATGAGCAAAACTTGGTCGATGTATTATTACTCATGAGTAATGATTATTTTATTATCATTATTTTTGTATTTGGTTTTATTAACCCTTAGCAAGATCAGACTGATAATTCAACAAGAAAATAAATTACTGCAATGTGCATTGCTGAAATCCTTTAAAAGTGACAGAATAGTCAGCTTGTTAATGGGTTTTTCCCTCCTAACCGCCTCAAAAATTGAAAAATGAAATTATGTTTTTGGCGTCTAAAAACTAATGTAAGCATGTTTTCTCTTTTGATGCCACTAATGAAAATTTTAAAATCTTAGAAAAGTGATTAACAAGCTGTTGGTTGTCCATGCCATACCTCCTTCGTTCCATTTTCTACAGATCTCACACACATATGGACGACTGAGGAAGAAACAGGGGTTATCATGGTCACGAGTACTATCCTACCTCGGTGATGTGCTCCAGTCTACATCCTTTCTTAGTTGCAATGTCACACTAGTTATAGCTGCATTCTGTGTATTTAGGTATCTCTTCAAATGCATGTGAACTTGAGTTGTATACAGGCAATTGTAAGGCAACACAGTTTCAATATATACATGTTCTGTTCAACCGGAAATTAAGAAATGGAGAAGAAAAAAGAATTTTCAAAAGTTATAACAACACCAATATGTGAAGCTGGGCATTTTGGGCAAATGTTTTTGAGTGTTTTAATCTGGCATATAGGCTGTGAGAATATAACTATAGACTGACTGTTGAACAAGGTGTAATATATTGGCCATCTGTTGTCTTCTTGTTCACAAAATAACAAATTCTGGCTTGTCCTGATAACCTCAGCTTGAGCTTAACTTTCCTTTTGTATAGGAAAATATGTTAATTTGGGCTTGATTTTTTTCATCGGTTGAAGGGTTCATTTCTGTCCAGAATACAGAACATAAATTCCCCATCTAATCTAATGTGAAATGAATTTACCGTTCAAATTAGATACAAAAGGATCATGGCTCAGCTAAAACTGAAGTTGTTTTGATAGTACCTCTTCAACGTTTTTAGTGCAAGCCAGAATTATGTTGAATAATTTGGAATATAAGTATGCTATTATGTTCTGCTTAAAATGCACATTACGGTTTACAACCAAAATGTGAATGAATTAAAAACATGAAAAAATCAGCATGCAACATGCAACCAAGCTTTTAGAAGTTAGTCACATCTTTTGCTTAGTTTCATATTCAGTGTCAAACTATCAGCTTGTGAAATCAATAGTTTGCAAAATCAATTCAGTAGCAATTTCAGTAGAGCACTTCATGATAGCTTTCTTATATTCTTCTCTGGGGTTTTCCCCTAATGCGTAAATTCATATCTGTTTTCTTTCCTTTGAAAAACAGTCTTATTGTTTGGTGTGTGTATCATTCTATACAGATATCAGCCTTAGTTCGAAAACGAAGTTGGCCGTATTTTCAAAAGGGTCTGCCCGTGGAAATCTTGCAGTCTACCGCTTTTTTGTCCACCAATGCTGCCCTCTTCATGAACTTTATTTGTGTTTATAGGTACTGTTCATAACCATGGAAATTTCAGTTAAGAAATGAATAGGGTTTGATTGAATGGGTCCTGTAATTATCTTTTTAGAGAATTGATTCATTTAGAGGAGGAAACCCTTTCACATTAATTTTATTGAACTATTGATTGTAAAGTCTTCAACATATTCCTAACACCTTAACCTTATTTTGAATTGGTAAGTTAACAGTGCTCATTGGGGTTTAGACTGAAAAAATATATTGATTATTCACAACCATCACTGCTTAAATCATTTAAATTTCCTGCACACTGTCTTAATTTTGATAAACCACAAAGATTCATGCCTTGGGTTGTCCTTGAGAAAAGAAGAGATAAAAGAAAACAGCCATGTTGACTTTACTTTATCAACTCCATCCTTAGACAACACTTAATATTTCATTGTTCTTGTGTGTAAATGTGTGAAAAGTATTGTCTCCTAACTTCGTATTACACTTTCCTTTGAGGTACTGGGTTTACAATACCTGACTTTATTATCAAAAACCCAAACTACTAATACATCAATCGTAACAGAAAATTTGGTTACTACTTTGGCGAGACATTAGTCTACATTTGCCACCCTCCACCCAGGAGAGCTAAATGGGTACCTGTCTGGAGTTGATTCCTTGAAATGCTAGAGTGCCATAATGGCAGTCAGGCTAAAGCCGGGGTAATAATTGGGAGCACCAGGAGTGTCAAGTCTGACAGACATGAGCGCTTTACAAAAACGCATTATTATTATTATTATTATGGAAAGACAGGGAGCCCACTCCAAAATTAATTTTGAAAATTTAGAGAGCGAGGGTTCCAAAATCGTTATGACTCCAAAGTATATCTCTATGACAGTTATTATTTTATTGAAATTGATTTTTAGGAGATACAAGAATTGAGATTTGAGAGACAGTGTTTCCACATGTGCTAAAGAGAATTATTCCTCTTATATCAGCATTCAGCATACTAGTTATTCTGAAAATATATACTTGTACATGTAGGCCCTACTTTTTAGTCAAAAAATTTCAGTTTATCATTAAATGTAGTTTCTGATATATCTTTTTGTTTTTCTCTCCTTTTTTTTCTTCTTCAGACATATATGTGGTGGATTTTATACTGGGTTTGGTTTCCTGTCCTCCTTCCCTGCTTGTTGCATTGCCATATTGACTGAGAGGAAAAGCAGGTGAGTTGTTGATTGGGGCAAATGATGATGATGACGATGAAAATCGATGATGATGATGATAATAATAATAATAATAATAATATTCCACTTTTATATAGTGCTTAATACACCTACGATTTCTCTAAGCGCTTAACTTATATACTATTATATACCTCACTTAAGTAATCCAGCCATCTGATTGGTCGAAATTGCATTCATAAACTTCAACTGTTCCTGTAAAATTCCCGGTAACCATGCATAAAACATTTAATATTTTTAATAACCATGGTTATTAAAAAAATAGTTCAGTCTCCATGGTTACCCCATAGGTTTACATGTTAAAAAATGGTTTGAGCGATCGAGGATACCGTATGTGTGCGAATAATTGGTCGGTAATTTCAATACAATTGAATCTCGATCGATCTTACCGACAATTTTATCTTGCATTGTTGACATGAAGACGAAAATAAACTTCCAAAAACCAAAAAACAACATCTGCCGATAGATCTTGATCTAAGTTCGTGCCAATATGCATTGCAAAAGTAAAAGAAGAGTCCGTATATGGAGCTTTTGCGAAGCATTGATCACACGCGAAGCCGGTTTCAATTCATTTTAATGTATATATCGTACAAAACTGCCAAGCATGTAACCACCGCGCGATGGCCGAGAGGTCTGAGGCGCTTACTTTAGATACATCACCTTTTGTACGCAAGAGTTCGAATCTCATCTTCGACAAAAAAAAAAGTATTTTTTATTTTTTATTTTTTAGTCTATTTTTTTTCGGCATATAAAAGTATTAATGACTGCTTTAATATTCGAGAAATAGTTGTTTTTATACGCTCTCGGGAAGGTTACAATTGGGCTATTCCCCTCGGCACGCCTCGGGTAATAGCACAATTCTAACCTTCCCTTGAGCTTATAAAAACAACTATTTCTCTCAAAGCAGTCATTAATACTATACTATTACCCCGGTCATGATGGTGAAGGTGATGATGATGATGATGATGATGATGATGATGATGATGATGATGATGATGATGATGATGATGATGATGATGATAATGATGGTGATGATGATGATGGTGATGATGATGATGATGATGATGATAATGATGATAATGATGATGATGGTGATGATGATGATGATGATGATGATGATAATGATGGTGATGAATGATGATGATGATGATGAAGGTGATGATGATGATGATGAAGACACTGATGAAGACTTGATGATGAGTGATGATGATGATGATGATGATGATGATGATGATGATGATGAAGGAGAAGATGATGATGAAAGATGAAGGTGATGATGATGATTACGATGATGATAATGACTATCGTGATGATTAAGATAGTAATAGTGTTGGTAATAAAAGTGAAAATGATAATAATGAAACTAATAACAATGAAAGCATCACAGAGAGCATCTCCAGTCTATCACTATTGGATTCATGCATGTCCCTTCATTGCTACTCCATAGAAAATAAGATCACTTTTGTGACCAAGAGGTCAAGCTTATTGGCTTTCAGCTTCCTTACGCTAGTACCTTTTCTCCATATGTCTCCTGGGTATAGATTTGCAAATGTACTTTTTCTTGGCAAAGGATGTTTTTTCCTATAGCAAGGTATCCCTGTAACAAATTTGCTTTGAAGTAAACGTAGTTGCCAATTTTCATTGCAAAAGAAATTAAATATTTTCAAGTCATGTACATGTATGTATAATGTATTACAGGGTTCGTACGGGTCAGGGAATTTCTGGAAAGTCAGGGAATTTAAAAATGTTTTTTCCAGAAGCAAAAAGTCAGGGAAAGTCAGGGAATTCATCCATTTCTTCTGGAAAGTCAGGGGAAATCTTTTTTTCTTCAAGATGTTTGTTAAAATGGCATTAAATTTGTCTTGTGAACAAAGGAAAAAACATTTTGTAAAATCTGTGGTTCACAGGACCTTTTTCGTAATAAATTACACGCAATATCTTTAGGACCTACTACATGTAGTATCGTGTCTATTGTGTCTTTCATACTGTATGCAAGATGTTTGTGTGCGTAAATGACTTGCAGTGACAGGTGCGGTGCGTGATGCCGGTGTGTGTACATACAGGAATGCTGCATGCACGCTGTACGATTACTTTTTGATCGAGCTTGTGCTTTGATTTTGATTAAAAGTTTGAATGAAGGTGTTTTACCCCGGGGTTTTACCACAGAATATTCATAAAACTATAATTTAAATGTAAATAACTATGAATCATGAGCCACTCGTGTTTTCTTAAGAGCCGCTTTAAAAATCGTGTTGCTCTTTACTCGAATATCGCAACCCTGAATCGCATTTGATTCCACATTTGGCGTCCATTGTGCGAGCGCGAGCATACAGCCAGTAGTTAGCTAGCCTAGCCCTGTGGTTGCTGCTTTCCCCAAGGTCCGCAATTAAGGCACACTTTTTTCCGTCAGCAAAATATCGAAAGTCGGGGGTGCGCCTTAGATAGT
The DNA here is from genome assembly GCA_035222895.1 of Strongylocentrotus droebachiensis. NCBI lineage: Eukaryota > Metazoa > Echinodermata > Echinoidea > Camarodonta > Strongylocentrotidae > Strongylocentrotus > Strongylocentrotus droebachiensis. The sequence continues at coordinate 19,113 of JAVYIG010018256.1, forward strand.
CAGGTACAGGATATTTGAGTCCTCAAATGCTACTTTTTAGTGGTTTTCAAAAATCTCTGTGTCTCAACATGAATTACATAATGCAAATAAAGAATAGGATCTACTATTTGAAGTAAAACTTCGTTCCTAATTTGAAAGGTAGAGAGTTTCTTTTCATTTTTTTGTTTCAGTCTCGATAAATTATGCCATGTCACAAAGCACTTTGCCGGCCGAAGCTCTCCTGTGTCTTCAGCTCACTCACCTGTATGATGCAGCTCACTTACACAGGGGATAAAGAATCACCACACGAAAACTAGCCTGTCCACATTTCTGTTTGGACTCGGAGGAAAATTCTGTCATCTTTAGTTTTAAAAACAAAATTGTTACTGATGGGTCTAACTTAGTTCACAAGCACTTCAACTGTGTCTCGTAATAAAATGAAAGTATTTTAGAACACTGTCACTGAAATAAGAGGCGATCTGATGTTAACAAAAAGACCAATGTTGGCTTTTTTTTAACCAGATCAGATCGCGTCTTATTTCAGTGTTCGAAAAATACATTAACTTTTATACGAGGCACAGTTGAAGTGCTTGTGAACTAAGTTAGACCATAGACATACGTCTATGGTTAGACCTAGGTCTAGTAACAATGTTGTTTTTAAACTAAAGATGACAGATTTTTTTTCTTCCAGATTTTTGTTCAGATTTTTGTTCAAATTTTTATTTTTATTTTGGGGGGGATCTTCGAAATAGAGGTGCGCCTTATAGTTTTGTGATTTGCTTCCTAGTACTTATTGCGATGATGTATAGTTGTACGCTTTGAATTAAGACATGTTCATCATTGAAAATGGTCATGGAAATTTGAATTATCCTGCTCTGGAAAGTCATGGAAAGTCATGGAATTTTTAAAATGTGTAAGTGTACGAACCCTGGTATTAGAAAATGCAAATATGGTATATTCAGTTCATGAGGTTATATATCTATTCATATATTTCTTATTATATTACAGGAGAGGAATGCTAGCACTGTACACAACAAATCTTGTAAGTATTTATTTGATCTCCAACGTTAAGTGTCTTTTCATGCACCACAGTGTTTTTTTATGTTTTTTTTTAAATTTTAGATATCTGTGTTTGGTATCTTTGTTTCTATCTCTTTGGTTCTTTCCCTTTCTTGCCGTATTCTTAAGCTCTGTTAAAGGGATTGGGTATGTTTGTCTCAAATTCTAAACAAAATCCTGGATTTAGCTCATGCTACAATCATCATTATAAACCTTTAGGTCAGTCAGGAATCTCATGTCTTTTACAAGCGGATTGCCTGTTTATTATCAAGATATTTATGAATGGAATTCAAAATTTCAAAAACTGTTTTCCCAACGTTTTTTATAACACTACAGTAAAACGGTCACTCAAAGATTTTTACTTTTTTGAGGCACTTTTGAAGCACAATTTTTTTAGGGCTTAAATATTACACCATATCACCTCAGATTTAACATTGTTAAACGATCCCTTTAAGCTCTGTTAATTAAAATGTGTCATTTAATCATATTGTTAGGAAACTAAAGTAAAATAAATTTGTCACTTTCCTTTCTTTCATTTCTCTTCTCCCAGGCAATGGAAGTACTCTTTAACATGTGTAAGCAGAGAGGATTCGTCAGCCCAATCAAGAATGGAGAAGTAAGCCTCCCTTATGATCTTTAAAAGATATATATCACATTTAATTTGTATTAATTTGATATTTTAATTTGTTCTACTACCACGCAAGTGCTGTTGCTAAAAAAGCAATTATAATTGTGTATACATGTATGTCACACTGTTTTCACACTGGCAATATTTTGCTTGACCCTGTACTATAGGTGGGGTTAAAGGGTATCTTAGCCCCACCTATAGTCCGGGGTTAAGCTTATTCCACTTTCTTTTCACACTGGCAAAATGTTGCTTAACCCGTACTATAGGTGGGGTTAAGGGGGAGGGGGGGGGGGGGGGGGGGGTTTAGCCCCACCTATAGTCCGGGGTTAAGCTTATTCCACTTTCTTTTCACACTGGCAAAAATTTGCTTAACCCCGTATTATAGGTGGAGTTAAAGGGGGGGTCTTAGCCCCACCTATAGTCCGGGGTTAAGCCTATTCCCCTTTCTGTTCAGACTCATATTTACCAAAGTGGGCTAACCCCACTATTGTGGTGCTAACTCCTGCTAACTCCACAATTGCGGTGCCAAGCAAATGAATGAGAACAGAAACAAGAAATAGTCCGGGACTACGCAGTGGAGCGAATTAATGAATATTCACGCTATGGCTAGTACGGGGCTAAGGAATTGCAGTGAGAAAA
>JAVYIG010018257.1:0-21412 GCA_035222895.1 Strongylocentrotus droebachiensis
ATTGCAAATTGTTCGTATTGCTCTTTTTTGAACAACCAGGATTTTTTTTTCCAGTTGAAGTTTCAATGAACAACCCCAGGCAAGAATACCATAGTTCAAGTAGGGCAACATTAAAGTGGAGTACAACATTTACAATACATATGGTGGGAACATAGGTTTCAGTTTGTACATCACACCAGCATTTCTTGATAGTAATGAACACAAATAATTGGTATGTATTTTCCAGGACATTTTATCATCGATAAACAGGCCAAGAAACTTGGTCGATTTTACTTTCTTAATTTTAACATTGTTGAAATAGATATATCCAGGTAAATCGATGATTGAATTGCTAAATAATATGAAATTAGTTTTGTCCAAGTTCAGTGACAGTCTATTCGCAAAAATCCATTGTGCAATATTCTCAAGTTCCGAATTTACAGTTTCAACAAGAATTTGAGGATTCTGATGAGAATAAAATATGCTTGAGTCATCTGCGTATAGTATAAATGACAATAGTTGGGATGAAAATTTGAAGTCATTTATATATGCTATGAATAGTAGAGGCCCTAAAAGAGATCCCTGAGGAACACCGCACGGGACAGGCTTGACACTCGATGCAATCCTATTAAATGAAACAAACTGTGTACGACTACTGAGGTAACTTTTGTACCAATCCAACGCCTTACCCCTGACACCATGATGCTGAAGTTTTTAAAATTAAAGGTTATGATCAATCGTGTCAAATGCCTTGGAAAAATCCAAAAATAATCCTACAGTATGACAGCGGTCGTCAAGAGCGGACGCAATTTTATTAATAAAAAGTAGTATAGCATGAGAAGTAGAATGTTTCTTTCGAAATCCAAACTGAGAGTCCGCCAAAATTCCACAGCGTGTGAAAAAAATTAAATGTTCGAGTGTAGATCAGTTTTTCAAGAATCTTTGATAAAGTGGTGAGTAGAGAGATTGGCCTGTAATTACTACGTTCTAGAGGATCACCCTTTTTAAAATTCGATTGTAATCGACATATTCAGAGTATATTTTCCCTTCATATTTGAATTTTGAAGTTTGAAGTTTATTTGTTCCACACTTACATCAAAAGTACAATTTAATTTTGTTTTTGTACAAGCGTATAAGCAAAGCTTACACCAAAAATTAAAGATTTCAGATCAAGTATAATGTACTGGAAAAAGGTACGAAGTTTCGAAATATGTAGATATGACAGGCAAGGTAATACAATGTAAAATGTGGGGAGCCTAAATAAAAAGCATATAGCTTAATCCGAGCTAGTGTAAGGATATCAATTTCTTAGAACCGGGTATAAGAAAATTGGATTGAATGGCATTGAAGTGGGTTATTGATAAGATTTTATTCCGGCCACATGCCGAATATATATTACATAATTGAGTTAAAAATAAGACAAGAAAAAAAAAATTATATATATATTTAAATTTAATGTGAACGGTAGCCTACTGGACAAAATAATTTGGATTTACCCATTCTGATAATCGTGCTACAATATTAGTTGATAACGCTACTTAAGCATAGATCGGATAAACTTAACACCAGGGCAAAAATTATTGTAATGTTTAATGTTCACTAAGTCATTTTCCATGATTCATTAAAACTTATCTATGAGACACCAGAATACTAAATATCTTGGGAGCTGTAAACGCTGTACACTGTGTTTTAGTCGGGATATATTTATATTTTTTAACCAACATATTTACTGTTATCAAAGTACCAACCGATAGTGATATCAATATACCTATATCGCCTGTGTCTGGAATGATATAGTATTCCTAACATATCGGACATGAGAATACATGTTTCGTGGTGTTTGCGGTTACATTTCAGGAAAAAACGTTGAATTTCAAATGACCTAACTGAAAGTTTTTTGTAGGCTTTAACGAATATATTAATAATAGGTTATCTTAACACGGCATATAAAACCTATTTACGGGTTGGCAAACACGTGATTGTGTTCTTATAGTATCTCCTTTATAAAAATACACAATGATTTGGGTGAAAACCCTGTACCGCTCGTCGATGCATTCTATGAAACCTAGCTTGCATTTTCAACTTTTCAAAGAAAGTAACTGTGCGTAGTATTCTTGAACAAAGGAGTTTAGATCTAGGCCATTTGAAGGTAATTCCCTAGAAGTTAGAAGTATACATGTATTTGGGGGATACTCTGTTCGATTCCAGCCATAATGCACATCCACATCAAACGTAATAGATACCTAGATATAATTTCACAGGTCACAAGTTTTGCCACAACTATTCAGAGAATTGATAAAAGAGATTCATGTACTTTTTATTTGCCCAATATGAAAGAAATTTTATTGTAATATAAGCTAAATTCGTCACCTTCATCACAAAGTGACCGCCGAGTGCATCACACGTAAAACCAAGCTTCCGAGAAATTCGCTGAATAAATAAATGAAATGAAAAGAAATATTAAAACAAAATTACTTTCCTTGACCTACATTTTTCTTATGAAGCTTAAAATGAACAATTTAAAGTATGGCTATAACAAAGATATAATATTAAGTTTAGAACAAATCAATAGGACACATTATAGTATTCTAATAATAGATTGTTTTGCGCGGAAAAGATTGAACCCCCACCCGTGACTACCCGTTTGAGAAGCCGGATATATTCTCAAATTCGCACGTTTCGCAATTTGTCGAGCCAATTCGGAGGAAAGATCGTATGCGGGTAGTTTGATGATGGATGGCTGGCGCCGCGATAAAGGGAGATTTTTTGTGTAGGGTCGTCTATCTCAAGGGTTCTCATACACTGTCCTTGGCGGTCCAGATGTGATTTCCATGAAAGATAAAAGGTCCGAAACGATGGGCAAATTTATTTTATTTAACCAATGATTTCCCTTTTTTCATTGCAGTCTCTGAATCTTTAAGATGTGTGATATAACACCGCTAGGATAGTGACATCGATCAGCATCTCAAGATGGAGCTTTACACAGAAATGTCCTCGATATTTGAGAATTGTACCAACTGTACCGATAATGAGACTGATGTCTATGATCTCTACCCTCACTCGATCGTCATAGCAGCCATCTACCTCTTCACATCTGTATTCGGTATCCTCGGAAACAGTCTCGTCGTCGTCGGCGTGATCGTCACTCCTAAACTACAAACCCCGACCAATGTGTTGGTAGTCAACCTGGCCATCGCTGACCTCCTGACCTGCATGATCCTTCCGTTCCAGATGTATGGTATCCTTAGTGATGGAGATACATTTATGCGTGCATGCAGCTTCATAGGGGCTGTGCACTATGTGACATTTACCTGTAGCGCTGTCACTCTGGTTCTGATAGCCATAAACCGATGTTACGTCATCACCAAAAATATACACACACCAGTCGGTCTTAACACGCACAAGAAACAGCAGGTCTTCTTAGCTATTCTATCATGGATTCTAGCGTGTTTATACAACTACATCCCAATTTACGTTTTCAAATTGACCGAATACTCTTATTATCCTCCGTTTAAACAATGCTTCACGAGTCTTACAGAAACGAGTGACTTTTATCATTACTTCCTGGCTATACTAATCGGGGGTCATATCCTCATCATGCTCGGCTGTTACATCAGGATTTTGGTGCATGTCCGACAGCAACGACAGCTCCTCCTTTTCTTCGGGAGCACTCGTAGCCAAGTTGAACAACAGCAGCACATCAGGCGACTCAGTCAACGAGAGGTCAGTGTCACCAAGAACCTCTTCAGCGTTGTCATCGCTTTCATCTGCTGTACCGTCCCGACGGCTGTGACATTTGTGATACCTGGGGTACGACTAGCGGGGATATACACCACCGCCATCCTCTTCTTCAACAACTGCATCAATCCTGTCTTCTACGCCTTCAGACATCCCGTCTTTAAAAAGTTCTTCAAGAGGCTCTTTGTGCGCACCCTTCAGATCGTTAGTTGCCCGAGGAAGATTGTACCCACGGAAGAGGTCAAAGGAAATGATGCGCTTAGTAAAACCAGTGAGACAGTTATTAATGGAGATACCGTCCAAGAGGCCACTTAGAAGTCGTACGTAGCACCGCGCGTCTTTTGTTTCCCCTACCGTAATTGATGACTGGAGAGGGTTTCATTTCTTGTTAATCCTGAATATCTTTCCCTCGGTAAATTCTTTCGAAACGGTATCTCCATCCATTACACTCTCCCTGTAAAACACCAGATAGGAACGTCATTATGGCGTGTTTATATCGAATTAACGTCACCCAGATTGTTGCTTTTGAAGGTGTCAAATCTGACTCTTTAGAGGTGTTAAACGCGTTATAAACTTTAAGATATTGGATGAATAATTAATTTAAAGAGTATAACTAAAAATGATTTATATATTCCTAACAATGTAGTAATGCATGATTGCCAACTAATTTTAGATATCAACATACATGTATTATAGAAATGAAGGATTTATGAACAGAGTACAAAAATTAATGTCGATTATCGACTTTATACGTTCGCATTCCAATCCTCTCCTGCTTTGTATATCTACGCCGACATGATTACGATTCCAGCTCTTCTGAACGACTAGCTCTGGTAATTTCCCATTTGGACTATTGTAATAGTTTATTAATCAACTTACCTGCTTGTCATTTGGCCCCACGTAAGCACATGCAGAACACCGCTGCACGTCTCATCACTCGCACTAGAAAGCACGATCACATCACTCCAGTCATCCACACCCTACATTAGCTCTTAATCCCTCAACGTATCCAATTCAAGATCCTTCTCCTCACGTTCAACATCATCCATCATCGCGCACCATCATACCTGATTGAACTGATCTCACCCAAACAGACTACCGGCATGAACCTTAGATCATCATCCAGACCCAAGCTCGCACTTGGTCCTCGCACCTTTTCTTTTTGTTAAGGAAAAAAATGAACTCCAAATTAAAAGGGTATTTATATAGACAGACGACCAAAGGAATTTGCATTATAAATACTTGCAAGTATTTCAAAATAATGCTCTAAGCTTTGTGGTCAAACGATTTTACTGTGAATCCCTCTGTATCAAAAGTGTGTCACGTCGTTTTACACAGTGTGGAAACACTGAACATACACTCTAAAAACTGAAATGTTAAATGTCAATTTAATAGTGTTGTATCCATCATGTTCAAAGTGTTAATCTACCATTTTGAAAGAGTGGTCACTCCTCGGCCCTTTTAAATGTTGATTTAACATTACAGTTTTTAGAGTGTAGAAATATGTTCATATGAATTAGTCTACACTATAGTATGGTGATTTAACATTACAGTTTTTAGAGTGTAGAAATATGTTCATATGAATTAGTCTACACTATAGTATGGTGATTTAACATTACAGTTTTTAGAGTGTAGAAATATGTTCATATGAATTAGTCTACACTATAGTATGGTGATTTAACATTACAGTTTTTAGAGTGTAGAAATATGTTCATATGAATTAGTTTACACTATAGTATGGTTCATTAATCATAATTGTGTATGATCAAGTATTAGTTAGATGAGGGTGATACACCATGGTTGTTTATATACAGTGCGTCCCAGAAAAAACGAAACCGAGAAGTATCGATGTTTTATCATAACTTAATCACAACCATAATTAATGAATGATACATATTTGGAAAGCTTAGAGTCTCCCCTTTCAGTTGATGCTACTCACGTGATGCATATTTCACGCATGAGTGATTTAAAGCAATTTGAAGGAAGGAAACCAAAAAGACGTTTGGCCGGCGGTATCTGAATTTCGAAGAAAAATTCACATTTCTAGAAAGTTGAGTTTCTGCCCTTTCATATGACACCTCAATCAGGAAAAATGAGAGAGGAATAACAAAGTTCTGTTTGTTTAAAGTAGCCCTTACATTTTCATAATTTTAACAAACGAATTCGTTTTCACTGGGTGCCTGCCGTAGCAAAAAGCAGATTTGACAAAAGACTTAACTCCGTTTCGTTGACAATCAGCCACGCATGAAGACTCTCGTCTACGGCTGATTGTCAACGAAACGGAGTTAGGTCTTTTGTTAATTTCGTTTATTGATACGGCAGGCAGCCAGTGAAAACGAATTCGTTTAATAAAATTATGGAAATGCAAGCACTACTTTAAATAAACAGAACTTTGTCATTCCTCGCTCATTTTTCCTGATTGAGGTGTCATATGAAAGGGCAGAAACTCAACTTTCTAGAAATGTGAATTTTTCTTCGAAATTCCGATACCGCCCGCCAAATGTCTTTTTGGTTTCCTTCCTTCAATTACTTTTAATCACTCATGCGTGAAATGTGCATCACGTGAGTAGCATCAACTGAAAGAGGAGACTCTAAGCTTTCCAAATATGTTTCATTCATTAATTATGGTTGTGATTAAGTTATGATAGAACATCGATACTCCTCGGTTTCGTTTTTTGTGGGACGCACTGTATATAGCATAATTCTTTCACACAGTATAGCCACATTGTATAATACCGCTTTTCACAGTGTGGAGATAATGTAAACAGAGTCAATATAGAGCGTACACGATGATAAGGTATCACATTAGATGAGTGTAAACTATGATTATCTGTTTAGCAGTGTTTCACATGGTGGAAACAGTATTAATATATAATTTTCATACATACTCGTAGCTTATTCCGTCATGACTATGACGAGGGCTTAAAATTCTCTCTTTGCTATTGTATACTCAACACTGTTATAATGGTGCATAACACAAACTATGCAAATGTGGGAAGCGGCATGATACACCGTGGAACACGATGTGAAACACTGTTGGACACACTGTGTTACACTGTGGTATACGTTTGCTTAATAGAGAAACCATTACCATTATTGAAGTTGATCCGTGTGACACAATAAGAATTTGGAACCATGCCATAATATAAATGAATATCAGTGCATTGTCAAATCCTTTTTGCCTTCCTTTCCTTCCCGTCACATCTTTTTGTTAACGCTCTGTATGTATCTTAACCATTAATCAAGGAGGATCCTCCTTGCTATAATAATATTATGGTCACTACCGCTGCATTATGCACATCGTGCCACCCCCCCCCCTTCTGTCAAAAATTAAAAACCCATTATGCTGGATACTGTCTTATGTATACTTTCTATTTCACAACTTTAAACCATGTAAAATATATCATATTATTGAATGTTGATTTGTATATCTGATTTCTTGTCATAATTACTGTTCTGTTGGAAATGAAAAATAAAACTGAGACTGAGACTGAAACTGAATAGTATTGGAATTTACCTACATACTAATTGTTTTCTATATTAATTGTTTGTTCAGGCAGTATAACCAAATGTCACGCAGCGCCTAAAAAGTACCGTAAATGTTGGTGTTATAAGGAATAATGAAAATGTATATTACCCGCTGAGAGTAAGTTTCCATATAAGTTTGGTCACTATAAAACTGAGAATTGCCATTTTGTTAAATTGTATGAGGTGTCAGAGATGATACTCTTCATAGAAATATGCAAAATTGATTACAATTGCGATCGTAGTTGAAACTGTTTGAAGTCAATAAATTATTATTAGTTGTTTGCGCTAGTCCGTTACAACTGATATTTCAAACATATAAAACAATTGCAAAGGGTTGTACAGGTGAAAGAAGGTTATTAAAATGCTGCGATTTGGCTGAAAATATTCATAATTAATTGCATGGTCTATATACTTTGACATCGTATCAATCAGCATAAATCGAGACGAGCATGAAGCATTGTGTCAAAATGAAAAATTGCGCCACCACAGCTTATAGAATACGCCGGTCACACCAACGAGACCGATGCTAGACCGACACCAGACAGACACCAGGGGGTGTTTTACAAAGATACTAAGTCGAACTTAACTCTAAGTTGGACTTAAACATTATGGAGAGCAATTTGCAGCCTTGAAATAGAATATATTAAAAAGCGAAATTACAAGTATTTTAGACTTTTCATAAATTCCACATCAAGAACATGAAATCTCCATGATAATATTTTATGCCTTTTGAAATAACTTATACAAAATGTTTTCAAAGATGCTAACGGCTTTCCATAACTGTTAAGTTCAACTTAGAGATAAGTTCAACTTAGGATCTTTGTGAAACACCCCAGGCTACTGAACAAAAAGTACTTTAAGAATATCATGTAATATTCTGGATTTATATAGCGCTTAATACAATCATAGACGATCATGTGTTTAAGCGCTTTGTAGATAATTATATCATTACCCCGGTCATCGGATTCAGGCTAGCCTGCACGCAATGTACACGCATTGTCCACTCCCTGGGGAGCATTTCAGCCGGTCACCATGTTACAGACACTCACAATGACTTTCGCATTCTACTGGGTAGCCATGTAACACTTGGGTGGAAAAGGGGGAAGAATGTGGCAATTGTGGATGAATGTCTTGCCAAAGGGCGTTAATATCGGCCTGGATTTCGAACCCTCAACCCTTGGATTGAGAGTCGAGGGAAGGAACCCCCTGTATCATGACACTCCGCTTAATACGTTACTCAAGAATCGGTCGGTATCAAGAGTCGGTTTTGCGTCGGCCTGGTGGTGGTTTGACAGACTGGTGTATTAAGTCAAACCGCCATCCGCGTCCAAATTCTTCTAAACTGTTCTATTCGGGGTAATGTAACCTTGGTGTGGAGTCGATCTCGTTGGTGTAACTGGGGTATTACACGTTTGTTATTAGTGGAACAAATTATATTTTGACTGCGTGAACTGAAACGCATTTACGTCATTCAAATGGCATTACCACCACCATTGAAAGTGGGTTTAATGGCTATCGATCACTTCGCATCAATGTCTAACCCTAAATCCAAATTTAAATACATTGGTTGTTCCCAGGTGTACTTATCTATTATGTCAGGAGAAGCAATACACTTATTAGCATACTGGAAATGCTTTTGTTCTCTCAATGGAAAATCTATTTGATAGTTCTAGAGGAGAGGGAAGAAGGAGAAAAAAAAAAGAAAAAAAACTTTTTTATATGCATGCAAATTCCAAGGGTCTGTAGTTTCTATTGTGAGACTGTTGGTTAGGTGAAATGTATCACTCTTTAATAAGAAAAGAAAAGAGGTAGTTTCGGAGAGTTTTGGAATGTAAATGGATAACTCTTATTCTTAGTCAAATTTAATTGCTTTTTTTTTTTCCCTTCTCAGGGCTGTTGCCAAGTCAAATGTCCTTATGTTTGAGAAGTATTTAAGCTTAGAACTACATGCGTCTCAAGAATGTTATTTTTTTTTTTTTTTTATCTGTGAAATTTAATATTCTTAGAACACGTCCATCAATTGGTGAAATTGAAATTCCAGTTGCTTCAAAAGCCTTAAAGGAATAGATTGTCAAGCATATATTTTCTGTGTGACTAAGAAAGATGAAAATAAACAGAGTGAAAAGGGCGCATAGTATTATGTGGATAATTCTTATCCTAAATCCAAATTTAAATACATTGGTTGTTCCCAGGTGTACTTACCAGCTGCACGTTTTTCATGGTGGTATTTACTTGGTAGTTAAGCTATTATATGGAAAGATACTGGTTTACAACCCTGTGATTATTAAGGATGTTCCTTTTTATATGTTGATTATTGAAACGTAATTTACTCCTGAATACTTAATCAAATTGTGATTAATAGATTCAAGAGCCTTCAAAGATTGTCGTACATGACATGTGTTTTTTTTTATAATTGCATGGAAGCATTTATTTTGTGTATTTTGTAAGTCAGGCTATTATAGCACCTTCAATGTGGAGAGGGTACATAATCCTTTATAGCCTTATTTTCGGGAATGTTATCTTTGAATAGAAATTTTTAGAGTGGGAGGGGTGGGGCGGGGGAGCTGCAATATTGCATGCCTTACATGTATCAGTTTCTGTCCCAGATGACGGGGTTTCGTTCTTGCTTTTCGTGGGGTCCTTTAAGGTGGGGGATTGGCTCTGGGACTGGGTTAAATTTTCTTGTGTGTGATAGGTTAAGGATGTTCTGATTAATTGTAAATTGTTCTCCCTCAACGTGAAAGGGATCAGGGACAGAGATAAAAGGGAACGCATATTTTTCTGGTGTAAAGATAAAGGGGCGGACATTGTTTTCCTACAAGAAACATTTAGTACTAGCGATTGTGAGGACAAGTGGGCTTCAATGTGGGAGGGTTCCAGTTATTTTAGTCATGGTTCTAATCACAGTAAAGGAGTTCTCGTTTTGATTGCGCCGAGGATAGATATTGAGATATTGCAAGTCTTAAAAGACAGTGAGGGTAGATATATTTTTATAGAATGTAAGTTTCAAGGTGTTAGGTTGATTTTAGGCAATGTGTATTTTCCAACAAGAAATTTTGAGAGTGATCAATTGCAATTTCTTCGAAAATTACGCAATAATCTGGCTAAGTTAAATAAAGATAACTACCCGGTTATAATAGGTGGTGATTTTAACATGATTAGGGACATCGAATTTGATTATAACGGGAAATCTTCAAACAGGATTTCGAAAACATTTAATCGAGAATTTGAAAAATTCATGGAAGATTTGCAGCTTTTGGATATTTGGAGATGTAGGCATTCTTTAAAAAGGCAATTCACTTATATGCAAAACAATCCCTTTATGCAAAGTAGACTAGATTACTGGATAATATCGGAATGTCTAGAGGAAATGGTTATGAAGTGCGATATAATTCCATCTGTTGCCCCTGATCATCATTCAATATTTTTACGTTTATTTGACAAAACAGTCAATAAAACGAATGGAAGAAAAGGGTCATATTGGAAATTCAATAATAGTTTATGTGAAAATGCAGATTATGTTAGAGAGTTAAAAAAGAAAATTTGTCAATTAAAAAACGAACTACAAATTAAAATAAAAGACAAAAGGTTGTTATGGGATTTTTAAAAAATGAAAATTCGGAGCTTTACACAAAAAATTTCAAAAAAATTGGCTGATCAAAGAAGAACAATAAGAACAGATTTAGAAAAAGAAATACAATGTTTAGAACAACAATTGACGGAAAGCACTAATGCAGATATTTTAGAAAAATTGGAAAATACAAAAAAGAAATTAAAGGAAGCTTATAGCTATGTAAATGAAGGAATTAGGATTCGATCACGATCCTCGTGGTACGAGAGCGGAGAAAGGGATTCGCGTTATTTCAATCAATTAATGCAAAATAACAAAAGAAAGAGTACTATTAAAAAAATTAAAACCTCAGATGGTGCTATTTGCTGCGATGAAAAAAGGATAACTGAAGAAATCCGGAAGTTTTACAGCATGTTGTACAGTAAAGTAGAGTACGAGTGCTCGGATAATTGTTATAATAGTTTCTTTCAAGGTTTACCGAAATTGACTGAAAAATCTCGAGAAAACTGTGAAGGATCTATAAGTAATAAAGAATGCCTAGAAATCTTACAAGAATTAAAACAGAACAAATCACCTGGAAATGACGGTTTTTCTTCAGAATTTTATCGTACCTTTTGGCCGGATATTGGAGATTTAGTTAAAGATGCCTTGAATGAAGCATATAGATTAGGAGAATTAGCATCGTCTCAAAAACAAGCTGTAATTACGTTAATCGCTAAAGATGGGAAAGATCCCTTTTCACTGAAAAATTATAGACCCATTTCCCTTCTTAATGTCGATTATAAAATTTTAACAAAAATTTTGGCTAAGCGAATCAAGAAAGTATTAAATGAGATCATTATGGGAGATCAGGTGGGCTACATGAAAGGGAGGAATATTGGTGAGGCCATTCGCATTATAGATGATATTATTTTTCATACATCCCGTTACAATTTATCTGGTTTTTTGTTAGCTATAGACTTCGAAAAAGCTTTTGACTCAATTTCACATCAATTTCTTCAAAAAGTTCTGTCGTCATTTGGTTTCGGTCCATCCTTTCAAAAGTGGGTTAAAGTTTTATACACGAACACTCTAAGTTGTGTATTAACTGAAGGAGGGTCCACTGGTTACTTCAAAGTAGAAAGGGGAGTAAGACAGGGAGACCCTCTTTCTCCGTACCTCTTTATCTTGTGTATTGAAGTAATGGCACACAAATTACGAATAGATAATTTGGTGGACGGAATTAATTTTGGAGATAAGGAAACTAAACTAGTAACTTATGCGGATGATATGACAATTTTTGTTCGCAATAAAAAATCAATTAATAGGTTAAAAGTATTATTTGCAGATTTCGAAAAAATTTCTGGACTGAAAATAAACAACGATAAGACTAAAATATTAAGGTTAGGTTTATGTCAACGTTTAGATTGTGATTTTGCTTTTGGCGAAATAGTTGACTTTCTTAAGGTTTTAGGGATTTTCTTTTCCCTCGATGAACACAAGAAAGAAGATCTAAATTATAAAGAAATCTTAAGTAAAATAAAAACACTTTTAAATTTTTGGAAGCAAAGAGATTTAACACTTATGGGTAAGATTCAACTATTGAAGGTGCACATTTACTCTAAAGTTCTTTATCGGGCGTCACTTACTCCTGTTCCAAAATGGGTTTATGATTCACTGGATGAATTAACTTTTGATTTCATATGGAAAGGAAAAACAGATAAAATCAATAGAAACACCATGTTCTTAGACTATAAGCAAGGGGGTTAAAGATGTTAAATTTTTCTGCACAAGTTAAATCGCAGCGAATTATGTGGATTCAAAAACTTCTAAACAAAGATGAAGACATGAAATGGAAACAATATTTTAACTTTGTCACTGAACACGTGGGTGGAGATTTGATATTTTCATGCGACTATATACCAAGTTTATTAAAAGTGACAGCTCCACAATTTTATATGGATTTATTAGAAGATTGGGTGAATACAAGACATATAAGGAGTATAGATATTGGTGATGTGGTAATTTTTAATAATAAACTTATTCGATATAAAGGAAGTTGTATATACGATAAGAGGTTGTATGACAAAGGAATTTACAAATTAAAACATATTCTGGAAAACGATGGTAAACTAAAATGTGACAGGCATTTTATCGATTTAGGTGTTGAAGTAAATGAAATTGAAAAGATCAAGCACTTTTATGCCTGTTTACCAGTTTGTTGGAAAAATAATTTTAGAAAGGGAGAAGAAAAAAATAATTCTGGAACTGATTTCACTTTGGGGAAGAAAACAACTAATATAGCTGATCTAAAATCAAAACAAATTTATGTACAATTAATAAAGAAAGATGATTTTAAACCTTTGGTTTTTGAGAGAATTGGAAGGAACTATGGTTTTTCCTGTAAGGAAATAGAAAACATATTTTTAAGACTAAGACAGTGTACACTTAACAGTCGATTAAGAGAGTTTCAGTTCAAACTTATACATAATATATTATATACAAACCATCACCTCTTCCGTTTTGGTCTTGTCTCGACTAAGTTATGCTCATTTTGCGAAAAAGATGAAGAAACATATAAACATTTATTCTATACTTGTGAATTTGCACAATCAGTGTGGGGAATGTGCACGAGATTTTTAGACTTTGAAATACACAACTGTAGTTTGGAGGAAATTCTGTATGGGAAAGAGGAGAGTAATAAAGGAAAATATCAATTAATGAATCATGTTTTAATTCTTGTTAAATATCTGATTTATAGAAATAGAGAACTTAAAAAACCACCCTCTTTTAATGAAATAAAGAATAGTATAATAGGGGATAATGTAGAAGAAAGGAAATTGGCTGCAATGAGGGGAACTCTCACTATTCATTTTTCTAAATGGGAAAACCTACGTATTAGACAAACAATTGGAACCCAGAGCCAGTCGTCCACCGGTTAAGAGGGGGGGGGGGGGGAGGGGGGGTAAGGGAGAGGTCGGGTAAGGTAGAGTTAACAAAAAGAGAAAACTTTTTTCTCAGGACAACAGTATAAAAGAAGTATAAGTTGCTACATTGTTAAAACAAAAAATTTGGATTATATAACTGCATATGTTTTCTTTGTAAATATGAATTTTTGTGTCGAATATGATGTATAGGAACTAACTATGTAAGTTTTCTTTGAAGCCGTTTGTAAGACAAAAATTTATACTGATTTATAATGTCATCACATTTGCAGTGAGCGTTACATAATTATGATGATTGTAATTTGTACTATGATTATAATTTGTTTCAAGAGAGAAAAGAATAAAAACTGACCATAAAAAAAAAAAAAAATATCGCAATGAGTACAGCCCACCGCACACAATGACTTCGACTCGATTTTGGAATAATTTTCAACCACATCTTATATGAACATTGAATTGTGTAAAATTTTAATGACCTAGGTTGTCAAGTGGTATATGAATCGTAAAATCACATAATGGAGTTCTGTAAGTCTCCTTGTAAGACAGCAAAGTCGACTTTGAATCTTAATAATGTCTGACGAGTAATCTACGATTGTCTATGATATTATAGTTTTAATGACCGAGGTTGTCAAGTGTTATATGAATCGTTAAGTCATAATGTTGGAGTTTGAATCTTAATGGTGTCTGAAGAGTATTTAAAGCCTAAAAGAAGGCTTACAAATGCTCCAACATTGAAAATTATTAGTGTTCATGTCATAATTCAATACCTCAGTGAAGACATTTTTCTTTGTTTTAATTTCAATATCTGCTACGGTCACAAAGGTTCGTACGAACGATAATTTCGTACGAATCTCCCTGTTTTCCATTGTCTTCCCGAATTTTCATTGTCTGAAAATCGTTCGTACGGCGTTCGTAGCAGTTCGTAATGGCATTTGTGACCTAGGCTTAACGTACATTTGCGTTTTCTTAGTCATTCAGCTCGAGTGTGCGATGAGCTTAATGCATACAAAATGTCACATTCTGAAAAGCTGCATGTACTTGCACATACAAATGTCAATAATTTAATTGATTCCTTTTGTCTCGAATTGGGCTCTGTTTGATCATTCGCTCTGCAGCGTGACAAATAATCTATATTCATGTCATGTATACCGTTCGAATATATCATATAATTAGGTTAAAAGTCGATGCTCTCAGCAGATTATGTGTTATGATGAATTATGATTATATACAAAAAGTGCGGCTTTAATTAAAATGATATGTTGACAGCCAAAAGGGCGTTAAACGCATTATATAGGCCATGAGTTAACAAAGGGTTAACGCCAGCAGTTCGTAAGGAGTGATAATTTATCGTTATAAATAACATGTGCATTTGAAATAAAGAATGTAACAAATATATCCTTAGTTTGAAACTGTATATTTGAGTGCACTGCTATCATACAATTGTATACGATATACTCTACGAAACGATGATAATTTTTGTAATTTAATCAATGTACCACGTGGCCCGGGTATTTTTTTTTGGGGGGTGGGGGGAGGGGGAGGGGGTCAGGAGTCTAGAGTACTGCTACTACTCAACAAAATACATTAACACGCATTAACACATATGCATGGATCCCACACCGTCGGACACTTTTGCTAAATTTGAGCACCTTGCTTCCAAACTCGTTCCAATGCATCTGCAACATGGAATAATCAATTTACCAGCACCCAGATAATTCTTAGCAAAGGTGATGTTGGTCTTCGACCAACATTTTTTATTTAATACATGTATTACCTATACAGTTCAAGGACACTGTAGGAAAAAATTGGCATCGTAGAAGACGAATTCAAAGGGTCCGCACAAAAAACATCAAATATTCACTCAGATGACGGCGGGAGTTTGCAAGTTGCGACACAGCATTAATATCTTCATGAGTTGGTCAAAGCATTATACATAAGGCCGGTGTCATAGGCGATTTGTTCCGTGCAGGCGATCGGTTCCTCCGGAACCGATCGCCTGGATATGTACCCGCCGATTTGTTCCGGATTCGTAGATTCGTTCCGCTAGTCACAGGCGATCGGTTCCGGCCAGGCGATTCATTCCGTGGAACCAATCGGCGGGATATTTAGCCGCCGATCCGTTCCGAATCTCATCGGAGAGCGTGCGTGCTCACGTATTATTGAATACACGCCATGGTACACCCCTAAAGCAAAATGAACTATTCATGTCGGCCTTTGCAACCAATCAAACTTCTCCAAATTAGCTACACCAACGATTGCCAATTTGAGAACTTTGTATAGAAATGCAGATTCCCGTTGTTCAAATATGTTGATAATTGCGGCCAATGATTGACCACAAACAGTAACTATAGGCAGCGCCGTCGCGAAGCGACGGGGACTGGGTGGTCTAGCAAAAAGGGCAGTTGTTGCCATAGGCTTAGTTTGCCTGTAAATGCAGATGTCGGGGTGTTTTCTAATCAGGCCTTCTAATTTGGTTTGAATGCTGCTTTATATGATATCGTGTTACGTCAACCACCTATTACCGGGCTTCATCACAGAATCTAATTATACATGTGGGCTGCATGCATGATGTACATGTAGTTTAAATGAAAGAGATGCGGGGTGGGGTGGGGGGGGGCGGGGTCAACACAGAAAGAAATGAGTGGTCGAGCTGATAATTAAGAAGGACCATACGTACGACTACGAGGTTGACCTACGACTACGATGACAATGAATGCTGAAGGTCGATGCTGTCGAAATTCACGTTGACGTTATCGAGTTCGCGCCAGATCAGCATGCTGTGTCGCAATATATCGTGCCGAGTACCGCGCGCGGGTAATTCCGTACGAGGTTATAAACCTTATTATTAAGTAATATTTCAAAAAAAAAAATATTGGTTTTCATTCCAACAATAAATACAAAAGTATCAAGATAAAGCTAACATTTATTTTTACCATGTTTATTCGACACAAGTAATAACAAATATACGCGATTATATAAGCAGAAACGTTCGGCCAATGTCGGATAAGAACGGCGGCTTTCGAACGTATCTGCGAACGAGTCGATCCAGTAGATTCGTTCCGCGGAACGAATCGGCGCGCCGATTTGTTCCGCGGAACCCGGAACAAATCGCCTACCACACCGGCTGGAAAAGGGGGCGGCGGCCATTTATTATTTATCAAAAAATTAGTTAACCTCGAGGGTCCAAGAATATCTTTTATGCCACCTGGTTACTTAAATGATTACAAGTTACGAAAGGCACGATGTGGGTGTCAGAATTTGCTTTGTTAATTTTTGAAAGCGGATGTGCATATTTAGTGTAAACAATTAGCGAATGAAAATTAAGTAACTTGAATTTAGGCCCATCACCAAACTGTATAAAACTTAGCAGTGATGGTAACTTTTCCCTTAATGGTGATTTTCATTAGAACCTTGATTTGATTGGCTGTTGAGTGATGCTGCCATGGTAGTTCACATTGATGGCAAAGTTACCATCGGTATAGTAAGTTTTATGCAATGGGGCCCAGAACAAATGGGAATGGATTTAGAAGATGAGTTATGATAAACGTGGGAGCAAGAGATATGGATGAAGGGCAGGGAGAGAGAGAGAGGGGGGGGAGAGAGAGAGAGAAGGACGATGAGCAGGAACACTTATGGTTTCGCTTATGTCATTACTAAAACTTCTGTAAAATAAAATAAAAATAACTCCCATTTTTACAGATGGCGGTTGATAAGTAAAGACGAACAAAAATATTAAATAAAACAAACTTCAATTTTATCCCACAAAGGAGAGAAGAACCTTAATTTATGCAACGTATTTATGAAAAAAAGGTGATTGCCATTATACTTTGTGCTCCTTTTCATTGCATTTCCAAAGAATTGCTTCATGATTATTATTCATGGTACAAATCAGTGCTGCTGTAAATAGTGCAATAGTGTGACGTGTGACGAGAGTGTGACGTCATCCCTCCGGTCGCTGACCACGTTGACCATTTATCGAACAAACACTTTTCAGTTAACACAATGGATCAAATAATAACAACATACCAACGATAACGTTCAAAGGACGATACAGTATAGTAATGGTTAATTCAATTTGAATCTACTGTTTGACAGAAGTTGTATATTTTTTTAATCCTGAAAATAGAGAGAAATGTAGATAATTCATACAGAATTGTGTTTATAATGAGATCATGGGCCCCCGTCTTATCAAGAGGTTGGTTTGATCCGAAGTCAATTGCAAATCGGTTGATTCCCGCTTGTTAGCTTGTAAGGTATATTCCATAGTCGACATAAATAAAACTGTTTAACATCACCATTATTATCATTAATGTCATCGTCATCATAATCAACTCAACCTCAATCATCATCATCAGTATCATCACCACTAACATCATCATCACCACAATCATTTTACTTACCATCAGCATCATCACACCTCCACCACCATCATCATCATAATCACCACCATCATCATCACCATTATCATAATCATCACCACCATCATCATCATCATCATCATCACCATCACCATCACCATCATCATCACCACCACCACAACCACCACCACCACCACCACCACCACCATCACCATCATTATCGCCATCATCAACGTCACGACCAATATCATCACCATCATCATCATCACCACCACCACCACCACCACCACCACCATCACCATCATCATCACCATCGGCATCATCATCACCATCATCACCACCACCATCACTATCACCATCACCATCGGCATCATCATCACCATCATCACCAACATCATCATCACCACCGCCACCACTACCACCACCACCACCACCACCCACCATCACCATCACCATCGGCATCATCACCAAGTCACGACCAATATCATCATTTTCATCATTACAATATACATGACATAAGACCATTGCAGATATGCACTGACAAAGCAACCAGCAATCAATCATGAGTAGTTACGTATAGGTGATCAATAAAATGACACGATTTACAATTCACTATTAAACTTTCTTTTCATTTATTGCTGTTCGAAAATACTTCTATCTTTCATATATTATATTTCTACGCATCATCACATCGATTGAAAAATGGAAAGAACAACAGTCAAGCTCTTTTAAGCCATCGAGGTAATTTGGATAAGGGCACTTTGATAATTAAATATGCTTTTCAATAAACAAGATAATTGTGCAATCTCATTCTTTCACAGGAAATCATTTTTCTTTATAAATATCTTTAAAATGAATGAAATACACAATCTCGATATTTTGTTTCCATCGACATAAACCTTATTGCAAGGTGATGATCACTTTTCTATAACAAAAGCAAACGTGAGAGATAAATCACAACGTGTTAATGTTAACTATGCTGCACATGATCATAGTAGTCTATTTGAATTTGAATTTTAAAAAGGTGCACTATAATCTATGTTAGATTCCTTGTCTTCTCCATTCGTTAGTAAATCAAAATTATCACAAAAGTGACATATCTTTCTTATATTACATTTACCACTGTCAACATAGTTGTTCTCATATCAATAAAATGTTACAAAGAGAAAGGGCTTTCATCATAATTTGGAGAGAGGAGATGAGATGAGTAACATACAAATCCACATGAATTAATAAGAAAATTGCCAATTTATCCTCATAATTATGAAGTATAATGAAATCACGAATATATTCAAAGTAGAAATCATCATTGAATAATAAATGAATAATGTGAGGTTTATTTAGAGTTTTCTACACCTAATTTTCAAAGAAATTAGTAAATATAAAACAAAATAATCTTTAAAGTATTTTTCATGGTTTCAACTTAACCAATGCATGTACACAGATACAGACCTGCATATTTGCGTGCCCTCACAAACATATGTATCGTTACTACAAACATGAAAGAATAAAATGTTTAACATATTAAAAAAAAAAAATTACCATGATTACAGTAAATGAGAAAATGGGAAGAAAAAAAAACGCACAATAAGTACACTAAAAAGTAATATACTTTCCATACACTTGCTATTGTGAAAATAAATACTTGTAAAAGATGAGGCTTGAAAATGTATCAATTTCTTTGTCAAAGCACGATCATCTTGTTTATCTGAAAGTGTCAAATAAGAGGGGGTTTTTCACAAGAAAATTACAATTTGCTCATAAACTGTAATTACAACCGTACGTCAAGGTGTTTGATAAAAGTATAAGATAAGATTGTGGAAGCATGGATTTTTGAAGTCAATTTTGCGAATCAAAATAATGAAAACGTGTATCATCAGCATGAAAAGAAATACAAAGTGCAACCGTTTCACAGTAATTATTACGATGAAGAAAAACCACAAAACTTAAATATTTCAATAAAATATTGGAGATCGTGCTTCACAATTTTAAATGTAATAGTCTACATTGCTTTCTTGAACTATGACAAAATGAAGAAAATAAGGGGTTGGATTTCAAGAGATGTCATATTCAAATACCTGTGTTTTCAATGTTGACACATCACTAGATAATAAACGATGTAAAAACTGCTTTATATCGTATACATGCTTCCTGTATAGAAGAGAGCTAATTATTGATAAATTAGTTCAAATTTTTGCATGAAAAGCTTCCCTCCTCGATATTGACTCGATATGTCATCGAGTCGAGATTCAAAATTAACATCCGAGAGTCAATTCAGTTATTCTCGTCTCCTCAAAACAATCGCTCTTCGTGTCCGAAACTTAATTCATCTTGATCCTCAGTTCAGAGATCTTAAGGTAGGAATACTCCGTCACAACAGGAAACATTGAGAGTCGTTCAGGTCTTTCCTATAAGTTTGCTTCGCGAGGAAGATCGTTTTATTTCTCGACTTTTCGCCGTTGACAAGGGTTCGCGATGCTCTGCTCCAGACTTTCCCTGCCCACTCGATCGTCGGACATGGATCTCTTTAGCACTTCTGTTCTTGTTGTCATCGTCCGTCGGAGACCGTTGATCCGTTCTTCCATGATCCACCTCAGGATTCGGAGCCCACGATCCTGCGGGGACTCTTCCCCTGTCGTGCTCAACGCTCGCTCCGTGATCGGAGCCAGGAAGCTCCCTTCGTCGGGGACATCGTCACCGCCATCGCTGAACACGGGGAACGAATCCGATAAACCATCGATGACCTCAATCACCTCTTCAGCCTCATCGTCAGCAGTCGGGATGCCGCCGATGATGGGTTGGTCAATCATCTCGCTACACTGTTGATCGTCATTGTAAATGAAGTTGAAAGTCTTGTGCGTAGGTCGAATGTTTTCTGGCTCTTGGCGGGGCAGATTTATCAAAGGCGGGGCAGACTTACAAAAATTGTCTCTTTCCCGAGGTACGTTCGTATTATTCTGACTGGTTGTCAACAAGTTGGCAGCCGGCTGTAGTCCCGTGATGGACTGCCTCCGAATCGCTACGCCAGAATTCTTGCTCGTATTAACATCCAACATGATAGGCGTCTGTCGTCGGCGGGAGACGGCGTTCGATCGCGTCGCCATCCCGTTCGCTAAATCAATGTCCACTTCTTCCCTGATCTCCGTGCTTAATGTCGATCTCCTGCGGGTAGCTGCACGAGTGCTTATCGGTAACGACCCGCGGCGTTGCTGACGTAGATTCGATTTAGGGTCCTGACGAAAGTGGCGATTAAAAGTAGCCTCTGTATTATCAAAACTGGCATAACGTTTAATATCTCCGGCAGATTGTGATGG
>JAVYIG010018258.1:0-21403 GCA_035222895.1 Strongylocentrotus droebachiensis
GCTATTCATAGAACCATCGCGTTAATCAGATTATCTCCAAAACAATTTGGGGCTTTGCACAATGGGGATTAGCCCTGTGGCATGATAAGAGTTAAGACAATTGCATTACTTGGAATAAAATACTGGTGTCATCAATGAATTCCTCATCATAGAAAACCCTTGAAAAGTCATAGTATCCATGTTTTCAGGGTTCCTGGATTAAGATTAGCAACATTATTACATATTGTACATATATGCTAATTAGATTATTATGCTAATTAGGCTAATTACACTACCTATACATGGAATATCTTCTCATGAATTTATGATTAATCTTTCAAAAGTGATTTACAATGTTGCAGTGCACCATTTTTAGGCTTTATAGATAAACGAAGTCCATATATTGTACATATTATGCTAGTTATGCTATTTAAGACAATTGTTTTACTTAAAAATAAAAATTGGTGTCATAAATGAATTCCTTGTCATAGGAAACCCTTGAAAAGTAATATTATCTATGTGTTCATGCCCTCCTGGATTGAGATTAGCAACATTATTACATATTGCACATATGCTAATTAGATGATTATGCTAATATGGCTATTGAAAAAGTTGCCCAAGGTTGCCATGCTGAATTTACTTCAATACCCATCTAGAACACAAATCAACAACAAAACCTTGTACTTATCAACTTTTCCAGGTCATGTTCATGGTATTATGGTACCGTCTACTGGACTACCCCTTAATTTACTTAGAGAAAAGATCATTCCCCCAAATACTTTTGACCTAACCACAGCCTACCTATCAGAGTTCCCAAAACAGAGCTGAAAGTCAGGTCAGTTTCAACCCATCTACCTCATGACATTATAAACAGGAGATAGTGACAAAGAATACAGAGATATCGGTTAATATCAGACGCCGCTCTCACAAATGGGCGCATTTTACCTTCAAATCATATTGACACAATTTTAATAGGACAAATTCCGTTTATACATGTAAAAAGAATGGCCTCTCCTGATATGCAGACATACAACTTTATATCGACAAAGTCTGGTGCTTGGACCCGAGTTCATGGGGTCTGTTGAGATGGTTTATTAGGATTCACCCGACAGCTACAGTCTGCATGCCACACTTTTGTTATCAATGAGTATGATGGTACTAGTTTGAGGGTCGAAATCGTATTAAAGAAATGGTTGACTATTCCGGATCAATCTTTGGCTTCTACAAAGTCGAAAAATCGATGAAACAAAACTGGTACCCCTAATAGGCAAAGAGCTCAAATGTCATAACCCCAGTTACTAAAATATCTGAGAAAGGTCTATAAGACGGACAAAACAAGTCTGTCTTCAAGACTGTCTTCATCGTCAAACTGCAATACTCTCATAGAATTATGAAATTCATTACAAAAGTGGAAAAGAACCTGAAAGAAGTCTTCATATATCCGCACCCGTAATCCACCAATACCAAGTTTGTGTTCCTGGGCCATGTTTCATGAAACTTATTATTCTTAACAAGTTATAATAACTGTAATGAGCTACTGAAATCGTGTCATTTGTGTTGTTGAGAGCAAATTGTTCATAGAATCTATTAGAATTAGTTATTAATAACATATTCTACGAAATCATGAAGTACATACAAATACCTGTAATACTAATAAGAAACGCGGTTCTTAATATAATTTGCTATTGACTTACTGCATGCTAATTCATCCTCGTAATGATGGCATTGGTAAACTCCATCGCAAAGGACAGTCGGTGACACGCTCATGTTAGAGCTTGAACAGACAAATAAGGCTGGTAGAGGAAGAAGATGGCGGGGAAAATAGCGTATGAGTAGTTGATAATGCTTTTAAATGTTACAATTAAATATAGTTTGTTTCTTTAAATACTTTTAGTTTTTAATCGCGATAAAAAATTACTTTTTTTTATACTATTATTTCTGGTAAAACTGAAAACACGGATTATCTTCATCAGTCGATAGGTGTTGAATAATTTTCATTTTTCTAACAAGTGAGACACCTTTTATCTCTGCCTCAATAGACAGAGCTTTAGATTCTACCGATACTCTAAAAGAAAATTGATTCAACACTCACTTGATAGGTCAATGGAAATGATCTCAACGTCCAGTTGGAGCTGGGATACACCATCTCCTCCTATGGCAGCAAACCACATCTCATTGGTATCTACATATACATCATATGGCTCGTAGTCTATTCTTCCATGGATAGTTGTGATGACGGACTGTATGTCAGACGTATCGTTACCTCGGCCTATTTGGACCTTATCACGATAATAGAGATAAAAAACTTGGAACACAACTCGAAATCCATTCGTAGCGTTGGTTTTTAGAATGCGTGCGTTATACAATCTTGTTGCGTCGATCAATGGGAAGAAGATGAAATGTGATTCGCCTTCCTCAAGATGTATTGCTGAATTATCTGTAAGGGTAAGAAAAGAAAGACCATGAAGAATAAACAAATTAACATGAAAAAACTGGAAAAAAGGTCACCTGTAGATGTTTTGATCATTTCTTCAACTAGAGATCGGAAGATAAGCTTCGTTATCTTGCACTGACAGCTAATCTTGAAGCCTCTCACGAAAAAAAACTTTATTATCCATACAATTTGACCCCCCTTAATTTACCTAGAGAAAAGATCATTCCCCACAAAAATTGTCAACCTGACCGTGTTGATCAGAGTTCCCAAAAACAGACCCAATGTCACGTCGCTTTCAACCCATCTACCTCATGCACGAAGTTTTGCTAGTAGAAATTATGTTGGTTGAAATTATGACTTTACATTATAAACAGGATAGAGCGACAAGGATTAAACAGGTATCGGTTGATATCAGACGCCGCTTTCACACATGGGAGCATTTTACCTTTAATTCACATTGACACAATTTTAATGGGAAAAGTTCCTTTCATACATGTAAAAAGACTGGCCTGTCATGAAATGCAGACATACGACTTTATATTGACAAAGTCTGGTGCTTGGACCAAATTTAATGTGGTCTGTTGAGGTGGTTTATTAGGATTCACCCGACAGCTACAGTCTCCCTGCCACACTTTTTATCAATGAATTGATAGTATATACTTTGAGATTCAAAATGGTACGAGTGAAATGGTAGAGGTGTCGTGGACGAGTGGATATGTCATCGGACTGTGGATCACAAGGTCCGTGGTTCAAGTCCCACCGCGGCACTAATGTCCTTTGGCAAGACATTGATCTACATTTGCCACTCTCCACCCAGGTGTAAAATGGGTACCCGGTAGGATGCGAAAGCTAATGTGCTTAGATTAGCAAGTGTGCGCATGTAAAAATGACGCCTGGCTGGAATGCTCCCAAGGGAGTGGAGAATGTGCATACATTGTGTGCGGGTAAGCCTGAATCCGATGACCGGGGTAATAATATATGATTGCAGGGCCTTCAGGGAGAACAGTATGAATACTGATGAGGCTACCCTGGTTAAACAAGACATATTATTATTATTATTATTATTATAAATGGTTGACTATTTAGGACCAGTCTTTGGCTTCTACAAAGTTTAAAAAGTCGATTGAATGAAATTAGCGCCCTAATAGACCGAGAGCACAAAATCCACAACCCTAGTGACTAATATATCCATGAAAAGTCCATGAAATTGACATGGACATAACAAGTCTGTCTTTAAAACTGTCTTCATCGTAAACTGCAATACACTAATGGAATCATGAAATTCATAAAAAGTGGAAAAGATCTGAGAAAATGTGAGTTTGAAGTCTTCATATTCCGCACCCGTATTCCAACAATATTATGTTTGTGTACCTGGGCCCTGTTCCATGAAAGATATCATCAAATATCAACTTATCATAACTGTTATAAACTATTGAAATCGTGGCATTTGATTACTGATTATATTAATAACATATGCTACAAAATCATGAAGTACAAACAAGATACCTGTAATACTAATTTAAAAAAAAAATCAGTATTAAATATAATTCGTTGTTGACTTACTGCATGCTAATTCATCCTCGAAATGATTGCATTGGTAAATTCCATCGCAAATAGCAGTTGATGACACGCTCACGTTAGAGATTGAACAGACAAATGAGGCTGGCAGAAGATAGAAGATGGAGAGAAAAATAACTTATGACCAGCTCAATTGGCTTCAAAATCTGTAAATTGAATACACTAGGTTTTCTTTGAATACTTTTAGTACTCAAATTAGGCACGTTAGAAATTCACCTTCTTTATACTATTACTTCTGGTAAAACTGGAAACATGGATTATCTTCATCAGTCGACCGGTGTTGAATACTTCTGAGTTTATAACAAATGAGACACCAGCTATCACTGCTCCAGTAGACAGAGCTTTATATTCTACATATAGTTTAAAAGAAAACTAGATTTGTAATACTTGTTTGGAACAAGTATAGGTGGGCTGATCCAACAAAAAATTGAGACAAAATGAAGGGTACATTTCAGATAGCTTTTTGTCTCAGCTACAACATACTCGAAGTTCAGCGTAAATGAAGTTAAAACGACGTAGATATTGCTCGCGAAAGACGGGAATGTAGAATCAAGTTTTGAGAAAAAGTCATGTCCCATAGAGAATACACGCAAAATGTGAAAAATTGACATGCCTCCTTTAATCGCAAAAATACGCCACGATGCCTTTGTCAAAATGAAAAATCGTGACAACTAGATTTGTAGAGAATCGTCTCAGCTAGAACATATCAAAATTTGAAGAAAATCGATCAATTTTTACAAAGATACAATCAATTTTTCCAAAAATATGCTGACGTCATAATATGCAAATTGAAATTTTGAGTTCGGAGGCCATTATTATGACGTCATGACTTAATTGAGGGTCAAATGAGACATGAAATCATATCTCCGATTCATACTCAATCAAAATATGAAACAAAATTGGGGTCACCTTGCATCCTAAAGAGCTACAATAGATTTTGCATAGGCATGTTTTTGCCCATATATGCTATGTATTACAAGAGCTCGCGCGCACGGAAATTTATGTTTAACGGTCGATCATTCCGTCATTAATAGTCATAAAGAGATGAACATGCTATCAATTTGTTTGTAAAAATATGTGGAATATTATGAAAGAAAAAAAATGGCGATTTTATGTTGTGCAATAGTTTAACGCGCGAAAACGCGCATGCATGCGCGTGTGTGCGATTTTTTATAAAATGCTTAGAATGGCCTATAACGTATGCAAAATGATTTAGAAGACGATTTTGAGCATTTCAAAATTTTACGCGCGTTATTTGACCTGCAATTGACCGGACGGATATTGACCTTGATCATGATAAATATGAATGTGAAATACCTTTTGGTTATGAAGATATGATCATGTGTTGATTTTCGTAAAATTTTACAAAATGGCGCCTAGATGACGTCATCAGTCAAGGTCAATGTTGAAAACGTTATTGTGCTTTTTACATATGCCTAGACATATTTGTGCCAAATTTGAAGGCATTTGATTGAGCCATTTTCAAGTAATCGTGCTTACAAAAAAGTGGTTAGAAATAAGAAAAAGATATAAATAAAGGCAATTCTAACGAAATTATAAGGTGGTCTGTACGTTATACAGCCCACCTAGGGCGGTATTCTGAACATTGTTGTAAGTTTTGTGTTATCTTTTGTTGTATCTTCAAGAGATAACACAGCGCTAATATTGTTGTAAGTTGGTATTCTGAACATTGTTTTATCCCTGTGTTATCTCTTGAAGGACCGCCTCTATCTTATCTTTGACCATTGATGACACGCCCATTTTTATGGACCCTACCAATCAAAATCTATTTCATATAAGCATGATAAGTAGATCAACCAATAGGAATACTTTATGCCATATCTGAAGATGCGCCTAGCGCATACTAATCTTGGGCGTAATTAGTCATTTGAGCACTTATTACGCGCGTCATCATTATGCGCTGTTGAATGTGGATCATGAAGACAAATCACGCTTTCACTATATTGGTTAAGATGAGAGTATTAAAATCGTCATATCCTAGCATGTAATATCTTAGAAAGTTCTCATCTGTGATGTTTGCGGTCAACACACAATCTTCTTCTAACTCGTCTATTGGCACGAAGTTGGTTCTAGGCAAAAAATATTGACGCCATTATATCACCACGAAAGATACAACAACCCCCTACCTGTTGTAAATATTGTTGTAAATACCATGCAAGATAGATAAAAGATACAACTTTCAGAATACCAATTATCTCGACATATTATCTCCCGTGCGCATATGCAAATGAGGATTAAATGCCACTTTTTTAATAATACGCACAATTACAAGAGCACCAAAGTATGAGCGCAGGCGCGGCCAATAATATGAGAGAAAAGATACAACAAAAGATAACACAAAAGTTACAACAATGTTCAGAATACCAACTTTATCTTATCTTCAAAGATACAACAATATTAGAGATAACACAGGGTTCAGAATACCGCCCCTGATTAATACACCAGTTTACAGTTGTGTGCGCCATTTTAAACAAAGCCAATGACCTAGAGGTCATGTATTTATGCGTAAATTCAGATTGCGCCCATGCAAATTTTGATGATATCACTGCCTACGCGCTGCGTTGTGCGCGCACATCATTATTTTCAAACGCCCTACCCGTAATCATCGTGGAAAGCGCGCTGGGACGCGCAAACTCCAACCTTTTCAACGAGAGTACACTTATTAAACTTCGTCACTGAATGTCAGTCATCAGATTTCAGTTTTATTACAACCACACAAAACTCGAAGTATAGGTTTTGAGAAGAAAAGAAGCTGTACAAGCAATCTAATTCATATTAAACCCTCTGTCTCATTGAATGTGAAGAGAACTTATGATCTACCAATTCTTTATTTGATGAAATTTTGGTGAAACACAACTTATAGAAGCAATTAATGATTGGAGTTATAATATGGAGTCTGGTTCAAGCGTCCACATTGCTTTCCTTGATTTTGCAAAGGCGTTTGATAATGTACCTCACGACCTTTTAAGAACAAAACTTGAAATGTATGGTGTAAGATCTCAAAATTTAGAATGGATAATGAATTTTACAGAATAGATATCAAAGGGTGGTTATAAATGGCGAATGTTCTTCATGGATCAAAGTTAAATCAGGCGTTCCGCAAAGAACAATTTTAGGCCCGATATTGTTTTTATGTTTCATTAATGATATGCCTAATAATATTTCATCAACTATTCGATTATATGCGGACGATTGTATATTGTACCGTCCAATTTTCAATGTAGATGATTGCAAGATATTACAAAATGATTTAGAAGTTTTAAGTAAATGGTCTGAAACATGGATGCTCGACTTTAATGTATCAAAGTGTAAAACTATGAAAATGTCTCGAAAGCTTCACGATATAACATATAATTATTCTCTCAATGGACAGGAGTTAACAAATGTAAAGTCTGAAAAATACTTAGGTCTTGTAATAAATGATTCTTTAAACTGGAACGACGATTGCACTGACTTATATACAAAATGTAACAGGATCATGGGAATTATAAGACGGAATTTTGTTAATTGTCCAAAGTCTATTTTAAAAAGTCTTTTTGAATCACTAATTCGCTCACGTTTAGAATATTGTTGTACAGCATGGGATCCCTATAGAAACACACACACAAAGAGAGGATTGAACGTATTCAAAAACGTTACGTAAGGATGATGTGTAAGGATTGGTCTACGAGTTATAACGTGTTATTACAAAATGTCAAAATGAATTTATTAGAAAATAGACGAAAGTACCATAGACTTGTTTTTTACTATAAGATTGTAAATAACTTGATTAATGTAGGAGAAGTAAA
The DNA here is from genome assembly GCA_035222895.1 of Strongylocentrotus droebachiensis. Lineage (NCBI taxonomy): Eukaryota > Metazoa > Echinodermata > Echinoidea > Camarodonta > Strongylocentrotidae > Strongylocentrotus > Strongylocentrotus droebachiensis. The sequence goes on from JAVYIG010018258.1 coordinate 7,801, forward strand.
TAGATGCACACGAGCGAACAGAATAGGAAGAAATGATAATACTTTTAAGATGCACGTTCCATTGCCAGAACAGACTATTATATGAAATCCTTTTATCCCCAAACAATTAATGAATGGAATCAACTCCCACAAACAGTAGTAAAAAGTCAATCGCTAAATACCTTTAAATCGGCTCTGGTAAAACATCTCAATCTAGATTTTTGAAATAGAAGTGTCTTGCAATTTCTAACTTGTATTTCTGTTGTTGTATTTATATTGAACTATAACCTATGTCATACTTCGATATTTTATGTATCAGTATTTACTGTGTAATTATGTATGCCATTTTACTGCCCATATCTGGGATGCAAACCTGTATGGGTTTTTCTAAACCTTGTTTTGTAACCCAAGACATGTATATATTTTTATATTGTCTGAATAAAATCAAATCAAATCAAATTGTTGTTGCAGTTAATAATTATAACGCTGATATTTTTGCGATCACGGAAACCTGGCTGGATCCAGATACACCGATTGATTACTTCTCGATGGCCGGATACATGTCTTTCTCCAAGCCAAGAGTTGGGAAGAAAGGCGGAGGAGTAGCAGCTTACATCAAGCATCACTTCAAACCACGGGCTCTCCCGATCGACGTACCTGATGGGCTGGAAGTCATCTGGATTCACCTGCGACCACCGCGATTACCTAGGAGAATCTCGGGCATAATAGTTTGTGTTGTATACTACCCTCCTAAGCACCCGACTTCCGATATATATATTGACCATATTGTTTCCACTATTGATCATTTATTAATACAATATCCAGAGGCAGGATTCACTGTCGTAGGTGATTTTAATGATCTTGATGTGAACCAAATTTTAGAAAATGAAACTTTCTGTCAAGTTGTAAATAAGCCAACCAGAGGTCAATATATATTGGACAAAATTATTACAAATTTTGATTACGCATATGAGCCTGTTGAGATCCTTGCACCACTAGGGATGAGTGATCACAACGGCATCCTGTGGCGCCCTTCAGCCCTCTTCCGTCAACCTGGCAAGCTGACTAACGAGACGCGGACAAAAATAGTGCGCCCTCTAACAGATAGTGGAATCCGAGCGTTTGGCACTTGGATAACCCGTCACACGTGGGAAGATTTGTATCAAATCATTGACCCTTCGGATATGTGTCATTTATTTTATAATGTTGTGCGAGAACATATTGATCAGTCCCTACCTACTAAGACTATCAAATTTCATGAAAGTGATAAACCTTGGATATCTAGTGAGATAAAATCGTTAATTAAACGAAGACAGCAAGCTTGGCACTCTGGTAATAAAGAGCTGTGGAAATATTTTAGAGACAAAGTTATAGATGCGATAATATTAGCTAAGGACTCATTTTATAATAAAATAATTAATACACTTAAAATAAATAATCCCGCTGATTGGTATCGTCATATAAAACTCATAACTCAAGGACCTCAAGATCAACCATCCATCGACATACCAGGTATTGCAACTGATCAGCCTGAACATTTTAAGGAAGCAGCCGATTGCATTAACGATAAGTTTTTTTCTGTGTCAGCAGACCTACCGAAACTTGATAAAACAAAGTTACCAGCATATTTACCTTCACCTGTGGATTGCCCAATAATAGAACCGAAAGAAGTGTATGATCTGTTACGTAAACTTAATTTAAAAAAATCAACTATTTTAGGCGACTTACCTGTCCGAATATTACGTGAATTTGCTTATGAGTTATCTTTTCCATTATGTTATATTCTTAATTTTGCATTTAAGCAAGGGGTGTTTCCACAAGTATGGAAGTATGCTGAGATAGTACCAGTACCCAAATCATATCCACCAACTCTACTTGAATTACGGCCCATAGCCCTAACTTCTTACTTTGCTAAAATAGCTGAAACTTTCATTACTAAGTGGTTGTGTGAGGATATTGGTGATATTATTGATAAAAACCAGTATGGAAATCGTCGTGGTCTTTCTACTTGCCATTATTTAATTGCAATGTTACATAATTTATACAAAAATGCAGATAAACAAAAAACAATTTCAACAATAGTTTTAACCGATTTTTCTAAAGCGTTTGACCGGATTGATCATAATATTTTAATTTGTAAACTTGTTAAATTGGATGTACGACCATGTGTCATTTCATTAATAGTAGATTTTTTAGAATGCCGCCAACAAGTAGTAAGGTATAAAGGTCGTATTTCAAATGTAAAAATAACAATGTAGGAGTCCCTCAAGGTACAACATTGGGGCCTATATTATTTTTAATTATGGTTAACGATGCGTGTCATGATTGTTTACTCCCTTTTTATAAGTATGTGGATGATTTAACTATAGTAGAAAGCCGGACTTGTACACACATATCAAAATTGCAATCGGAATGATTGTTATTAGAAAATTGGTCTTTACTCAATAATATAAAACTTAACCCAACTAAATGCATTGCTATGACAGTCTCTTTTATGAAAAATCAAACTCACCAACTGTTGTATATTGATGAGACACTTTTAAATGAAGAAAATGTAATCAAAGTTCTTGGAGTTTATATTCAATGTGATTTAAAATGGAATACTCAAGTAAAGGAAATGTTAAAGAAGTGCAATAGAAAGTTATATATGTTACGTACCTTGAAACGTTTTAATTTACCTATTATTGATCTCGTTATTGTTTATATTGGATACATAAGACCAATTTTAGAGTATTGTGCACCACTTTTTCATTCCAACCTAACACGTATACAAACATATAATATTGAACGAATACAAAAACGGGCACGTAGAATTATTTTGGGACTTAATTATGAAACATATAATCATGCTCTAGAACTGTGCAATTTGTTAACGTTGGAAGAACGTATGAATAAACTTTGTTTTGATTTCGCCATTAAATTAGAAAAGCATGATTTGTGTTCGTTATGGCTACCAAGTCAAAGAATTGTTAAATTTAATTTACGAAATGTACAGAAATATTCTCGATTTATTTGTAAAACTTGTCGCTTTAATAACAGCTCTATTCCCTATTTTGTTCGTATCTTAAACGATTATTATTAAAAAAAGTAAGCTTCATATATTTTTGTATATGTTTATGTTTAATGATGTTGCCTATTATTTGTATAAATGTGTCCAGTATTTTTATCCTTTTATATGTCATTAATTTTATTTTATGTCAACATGTATAATGCTCAGTGTATTTTAAATATCATGATGTTTTTACATTGTACAAATGATCTGCAATTCAGCTTTGGCTGCCAGAACATCATACGAATAAACCGGGGCCAATGACCCGAGGTCAACTGTCTGCGCATGCGCACTGATACAACTGTAAACTGGTGTATTCAACACTTACTTGACAGGTCAATGGAAATGATCTCAACGTCTATTCGGTGGCTGGAGACACCATTTCCTCCTATGGCAGCAAACCACATCTCATTGGTTTCTACATAGACATCATCAGGCTCGTAGCTTATTCCATGGATAGTTGTGATACCAGACTGTATGTCAGACGGATCGTTACCTGTTCCTATTTGGACTTTAGTGTCAGCGAGATATAAATCTCGGAACACAACTCGAAATCCATTCGTAGCGTTTGTTTGTAGAATGCTTGCTTTATACAATCTAGTTGTGCGGGTGTATGCGTAGGATATTAAATGTGATTCGCCCTCCTTAAGATGTATTGCTGATTTATCTGTAAGGGAAATAAAAAGACAATGAAGAACTAAATCAATAAAAAACAAAAAAGCAAGACAAAAAAAATCTCCTGTAGATGATTCTTTTCAGTTCTCCAACAGGGATCGGTAGATAGGCTTCATCATCATCAACAGGAAAACGCGACAAAATTTGAACAGGTATTGGTTGAAATCAGACGCCAATTCCACAAATGGGAGCATTTTGCCTTCAAATCATATTGACCCAATTTTAATAGGAAAAATCAGTTTTCATACATGTCAAAACACTGGCCTGTCATGATATGGTAACTGTTTTTACTTATTATGGGCGTTCCCAACTCAGGCTATGCTTTCCGGGTTTTCGCCTTCTTCCGTATCTGAATTATTTACTGTATACGCTATGTTGAAGTAATTATTACATATATCATATACATATACATTGTGTTTCATATTGTACTGTTGAGAAGGAAATAAATGTTTATAAATATAAAAATACAAATATGCAGACAAACGACTTCATATTGACAACATTTGGTGCTCGGAACAGACTTCCTGTGTTTTTTTGAGGCAATTTACAAGGATTAACCCGACATCTACACTCTGCCTTTAACGCTTTTTATCAATGAATTTGATGTTATATACTTTGAGGTTTAAAATCGTATGAACGAAACGGTTGACTATTCAGGACCAGTCTTTGGCTTCTACACAGTTGTTAAAATTCGATTGAACAAAATTGGACCACCTAATAGACCGAGAGCACAAAATCCACAACCCTAGTGACTAATATATCCATTAAAAGTCCATGACATTGACATGGACATAACAAGTATGTTTTTAAAACTGTCTTCATCGTAAACTGCAATACACTTATGGAATTATGAAATTCTTAAAAAGTGGAAGAGAATGTGGGATAATGTGAGTTTGAAGTCTTCATATTTGGCACCCGTATTCCAACAATACCATGTTGGTGTACCTGGGCCTTGTTTCATAAATGTTATTATCAATAAAAAAAGTTATCATAACTATTATAAGCTATTGAAATCGTGGCATTTAATTGCGGTTTGAGAGCAAACTTTTCATAGAATCTAAGAATTAGTTATTATTAACATATGCTAAACAAATCTTGAGGTAGAAACAAAATAACTAATACTAATAACAAAATCAGTACTAAATATAATTCGTTATTGACTTACTGCATGCTAATTCATCCTCGTAATGATTGCATTGGTAGATTCCATCGCAAAGGGCAGTCGGTGACACACTCACGTTAGAGCTTGTACAGACAAATGAGGCTGGTAGAAGATGGAAAGAAAACTAACATTAGCTTTGAAATGTTACAATTAAATATACAATGTACTAGGTCTTCTTTGAATACTTTCAATAATTAGGCGAGTTAGAATGTTCATCTTTATACTATTATTTCTTGTAACACTGGAAACATGGACTATCCTCATCGGTCAAACGGTGTTAAATAGTTATAATTGTATTACTAGTTTATACCAGTTAGCACTGCTACAATACACAAAGCTTGAGATTCCATCGATATCTTAGAGGAAAATTAATTCAACACTCACTTGATAGGTCAATGGAAATGATCTCAACGTCCATTTCGAGGTAGACATTACCATTTGCTCCTGATCCTCCTATGCCAGCAAACCACATCTCATTGGTATCTACATAGACATCATCAGGCTGGTACTTTATGTTTTCGATGGTGGTGATGCCAGACTGTATATCAGACGTATCGTTACCTGTCCCTATTTGGACTTTACCACCATTAATGAGAAACAAATATCGGAACACAACTCGAAATCCATTCGTAGGTTTTGTTTGTAGAATACTTGCTTTATACAATCGTGTTTTGAGGGTGAATGGGAAGGATATGAAATGGGATTCACCGTCTTCAATATATGTTGGTGAATCTGTAAGGGGAAACAAGACAAGAAAGAAACGAATTATGAAGGAAAAAAATAATAACAATTCACCGGCTGGTGATTCTTATCAGTTCTACAACTAGAGATTTGTAGATAAGCTTCGATCATCTTGCACTAACAGCTTATCTTGGTGCCTCTCCAGAGAGAAAACAACAATTCATACGAATTAACCCCCTTTATTTACTTACTTGTAGATTTGTAGATATAATCGTATCTTTAACGAATTTTTTCTCGTAGAAATAATAACTGGACATATAGAATCGGGAAAGCGCCTTAATGTAAACAGGGATCGGTTGATATCATACGCCCCTTAAACAGAGCATTTTCATTTAAATCATATGGATAAAATTTGTATAGGAAAAATCTCTTTTCATTTCAAAATATAAAGACTGGCCTGTCTTCATATGCAGACATACGACTTCATATTGACAAAATTGAACCCGACTTCATGGGGTCTCTTGAATCGGTTGAGGGGAATTAACCACACAGCTACAGTCAGCCTGCCACACTTGGTATCAATTAACGTGAAGGCACTTTGAGGGTTAAAATCGTATGAGTGAAATGGGTGACTATTCAGGATCATTCTTTGGCTTCTATCAAGTTGTGAAAACTTGAAGTCGATGGAACAAAATTGGACCCCCTAATAGGCCGAGAGCACATAGGTCATATGTAACCCCAATGACTAAAATATTCAAGAGAACTCCACGAGACAGACAGAACAAGTCTCTTTTCAAAAGGATGAAGAAGTTTCACTGTTAAAATTCAAGACACCAATGAATTTCACAATTTCTTAAAACAGTGGAGAAGAATGTTAAAGAACGCGAAAAATATGGCATTTTTTTCCACATCCCTAATCCAACAAAAAAATTATATTTGTCGTATATCTTGGACCTGTTTCATGCAACCTTTATCAAAAACAAGTTACAATAACTTTTAAAGGATACTAATTTTGTCATAGAATTTTAGAGTAAGTTATTAATAACAAGATGTATGAAACAGACCCCCTGGTGTAACTACCTGGGGGGTATGCTAAATGGGATTTCTTCAACATTTGCCTAATCTTCTATATCATGTATTTGGTAGTAGGCAGCGAAACATAATGCGTCAGAACAATGTGATGTAGTCAAAGATTAATGTCAGTAATAAAAACAAAACCAAGGAGGTAATCCAATACTTACTACACGACGATTCATCCTCATAATTTTCACAGTCGTAAAGTCCATCGCAAAGGGCAGTCGGTGACACGCTCATGTTAGAGCTTGTACAGGCAAATAAGGCTGGTAGAAGATGGAAAGAAAAATAACATTACCTTTCAAATCTTACAATTAAATATACAATGTACTAGGTCTTCTGTGAATACTTTCAATAATTAGGAGCGTTAAGAATTATCATCTTTATACCAATTTTTCTTGTAACTGGAAACATGGGTTTTCTTCATCGGTCAAACGGTGTTAAATAATTCTCATTTTATTACTAGTTTATACCAGTTATCACTGCTTCAATAAACAGAGCTTGATATTTTACCGATATCTTAACAGGAAATTAATTCAACACTCACTTGATGGGTCAATGGAAATGATCTCAACGTCCATTCGGAGCCTGGGACTACCATCTGCTAGACCTATGACAGCAATCCACATCTCATTTGTATCTACGTAGACATCATAAGGCTCGTAGTTTATTCTTCCATGAATAGTTGTGATGACAGACTGTATGTCAGACGTATCGTTACCCGTGCCTATTTGGACTTTATCATACGTATCGAGATACAAATCTCGGAACACAACTTGAAATTCATTCGTAGGGTTTGTTTGTAGAATACTTTCGTAATAAAATCGTGTTGTGACGGTCCGTGGAATAACAAAGTAATGTGATTCGCCTTCCTCGAGATATGTTGCTGAATATGTAAGGGAAACAAGACAAGAAAAAAACGAATTATGAAGGAAAAAATTAATACAAATTCACTGGCTGGTTAGTTATTCTTATCAGTTCTACAACTAGAGATTGGTAGATAAGCTTTGATCATCTTGCACTGACAGCTTATCTTGGTGCCTCTCCAGAGAAAAAAACTATTTTATTCATACGAATTAACCCCTTTATTAACTTACTGGAAAGATCTTTACCCAAAGATTTGTAGATATAATCGTATCTTTCACGAAATTTTGCTCGTAGAAATAAAAACTGGACATATAAAATATAAAATCCCTTTTCATTTCAAAATATAAAGACTGGCCTGTCCTCATATGCAGATAAACGACTTCATATTGACAAAATTGAACCCGACTTCATGGGGTCACTTGAGTCGGTTGAGGGGTATTAACCACATAGCTACCACACTTTTAATCAATTAATGTGATGGTACTTATAGGGTTAAAATCATATGAATGAAATGGGTGACTATTCAGGATCATTCTTTGGCTTCTATCAAGTTGTGAAAACTTGGAGTCGATGGAACAAAATTGGACCCCCTAATAGGCCGAGAGCACATTCATATGCAACCCCAGTGACTAAAATATCCAAGAGAACTCCACGAGACAGACAAAACAAGTCTGTTTTCAAAAGGATAAAGAAGTTTCACTGTTAAAATTCAAGACACCAATAAACTTTACAATTTCTTAAACAGTGGAGAAGAATGTTAGAGAATGCGAAAAAATATGCCCCTTTTTCCGCATCCGTATTCTAACAATATTTTATATTGTTCGTATATCTTGAACCTGTTTAATGCAACCTTTATCCAAAACAAGTTACAATAACTTTTAGAGGCTAGTAAACTCGTTGTATTTGATTGGCTGAGAGCAATTTGTTCATAGAAGTTTAGAGTTAGTTATTAATAACAAGATTTATGAAACAGACCCCTGGTGTAACTAACAAGGGAGTAAGCTAATTGGGATTTCTTCAAAAATTTGCCTATTTAAGGGGTATTCTATATTATGTATTTGATAATAGGCAGCGGAGCCTAATGCGTCAGAACAATGTGATATAGTCAAAAATAATGTCAGTATAAAAACTAAGGGGGTATTCCAATACTTACTACACGACGATTCATCCTCATAGTTGTCACAGTCGTAATATCCATCGCAAACCAACGTCATTGACACGTTCATGTTCGATCCCGAACAATAAAAGAAATCTAAAACCATCAAGTGAACGGTGAAGGTAATTATTTACTCACTTGTTATCATTATTTCACCCATTTTTTTCATATTAACGTTTGTTTGTTTGTTTCTTTTATTTCAAACAAACTAAATTCTTTTACAAAGATAACGATATAATAGTAATATTGACTAATGTTGATTCATAGGCCTACTCTCACGCGCTCGGAACTGAAACTTACATACTGTAAATCAATATAATATTCAAGTACCAATTGTCGATCTAAGTCTACGAGTATATGCATTGTAAATCTGTGCATGTACCCTAGACCTACACGACCAATTACAGGATGATGAACAAACAAATACAAAAACATATTCTGCTTTAAAAAATGCAAGCCCTTTTTCGTTAAAAATTCTTTAAACTGTGCCTGTTTTATTCCAATACAGAATCATTTAATTGTACACGTTCTATGCATGTGTTCTTGGAATTCTTAGTATACAGTGACAAATTAACATCTTAATTTACCCCCAAAATGTGGGCCTATAAACATTGAAAAACAGATATATTCTTAACCGGAATACTTGTATTCAATGTTACTTACCCCCAACTGCAATGTGGATGAGGGATGTCATCCAAAGAATAAGGAGAAGCTGGAGAACTGGGTGGGGTTTTCCGAAACACTTCTTCATTTTCATTCCGTTCATGCCACTGGGATATAAATTAAAAAAAAACTGATGATTTAATACGACACAAATATTTGTTATATATATAATAATATTAATAATAATAATAATAATAATAATAATAATAATAATAATATTAATAATAATAATGATAATAATAATAATAATAACTAAAATGCGAAAAAAAGAACGATGATAGTACGTGGATTTATATAGCACATTTTCCAGTGGTTTCAAGGCGCTATTCCTTAGTTAATCTATAAAATAAATAGATAAGTTGTAGAGGTATGATTTCAGATGTTTTTTGAAGCAGTGCAGAATAAAATCTAGGGTCTATTCCATAGGCGTGGGGCAAAGGATATAATGGGTTTGAATCCAGCCTGATAATATAGGTCAAGATATGCTTTTGAAAAAGTAAAATAAACTCATCAGCATGTACGGAAATATATATAATAAGAAAAACAGCAGCAAATATTCATTTCATATGGAATAAGAATCTCGAACTTAAAGGAGAAGTCCAGCCTGATGTTACTAGAAAAAGAAAGATTCGAGCAGAGATCGACGTGTTGACATAGGGCAAGCAAAGACATGTCACTCGTTTCTGGTGCAGCGTGAGAAGATTGAGCAAATTCCACGTAAAACCTTTGTTGAAGTTTCGAAATTTTCGATCGTGGGATCGGTCAAACACTATTTCAAAACTATTTTGCCACTATGTTGTATTGATGGCGTTGCAATAATAGCGTCACCTTTCGATAAATTGTATACGTATATCCTACTTCGCGAAGTCGCAGTAATTTGAGACTCTGCAAGTAAGAGAATACATTTCTGAGTTTTATATTTACCAATTCTCTCTTCACTGCTGGTAGGAGTATGAAAAAAGCTCCCATCCTCTCGTATGAGGGTTAGCAACACTAAATCATTTTCATTTTCCCCTTCTAATTTCAGGGAACAACACCTCTCAGATTATGTTATTTAGAAGTTTTACATATCTTCTCTATATACATTGTAATGTATATATCCTGCGAGGGGGCGTAGCAACATAAAATGAAGATGTCATAGCCTTAACTCATTATTCACTACATGACGAATGTTTTTTTTCCTTCCTTTTCACTGCTGGTAGGAGTATGAAAAAAGCTCCCATCCTCTCGTATGAAAAGCGTGATTAGACAATTATGTATTCTGCCTTAGAAAGATAAATATACAGGATTGAAATAACAGAGAAAAATCAGCCATTTAGACGCTTTAATAGACAGTCTCCTTTAATGATTTAAATAAAAAACCAATTATGGTACATTTGTATGTGGAATATAATTATGCTCTCCTCTCTATTTTCTTCTTTCTTTGGGGTCTTTTCCATCTTTCTTTCTAATTTCCCTTTTCTTCTTGTTTTCTTATTTTGTACGTGGAAAATGTTTGGGGGGCAGTAGCCCCCAAGCCCCCCCCCCCCTCCTGCAGAGCGCTAGTGTAAAGAATAAACGATTGTTTCACAACGCATATTGAAGGGGAAAAATATCATTATAATGATGCTGTTCTCAATACTTTATCGTTCTACTCATGTAATGATATTCTGATGTTGTGAGTCGGTCAAATGATACTGATTTCAAACTGGCTTCTATCGGAGTCACACCGATGAAATTACCGATTGAATTGTCCTTGTAAACAAAGGTGAAACCGCCTTTTTTTTTCCTGTCGCTTTCATACTGCCGGTGAAATTCACTCGCTGTAGCGAGCCTTTGCCGGAAATAAAGAGATATTGCGTAATTATTAAGCCCGCGCTCCATCTTGCTAGCATGTAGCATGTTCAACCATAATTCAACAAACACAGCTGGTTGCGAAAAAGCGCGCGTACACTGCGACCTTTGACCATTATAATCGCTGTTTTCTCCCCAACGCTTTCACAGTGGCTGTTTTATCGGTGTCACACCGATAGAATGATAATTTCTTCTGCTCTAGAGCAGGATAATTTAATCGCCTCTTTCTCTTCTTTTCGTCGGCTATTTAATCGCCTATTTCTCCTCTGTAGCATTCATACTGGCCGTTTCATCGGATGCGTCCGGATGCATCCGATGAAAATCAGGCCAGTTAGAAAGAGGTAGAAATGAACACCATCCCTATTCCTTGTTTGTTTGATCTTATGTTTGACCTTATGTCTGACCTTATGTATGTTTGATCCCATTTTTATTTGTATTGTTATTAATATGTTTGCATGATTTACTGAATAAAGAAAAGATTTATAATTTGTGTTTTATTATAAGTTTTGGTTGGTAATTTTTAATCAGACAATGGTGCGCTTAGAAACACCTGTATTAACCGCCAAATAAATGTTGTGTATTATTATTGTTTTTATTGTCAGCAGTCAATACAAGAAATCCATGTGACAACTAGGTTCACACGATAGTCCGTAAAATTAAAATTTCGCTCATGGTTTTAAACTTCTTTGTTTTGGTAGTTAAAGTTAATCCTGAGCTCCAGTATGGGAATCGTATTTTGAGAGAAATGGCTACGATTTTATTCTGGATTGTTTATTTTGCAGTAGAAATATTCTGAAATAAAAACAAACGCACACTGGGCATCATCCTCGATACAAACCACAACTCCGTTTTGTGCACAGTGACCTGTGTTAAGCACATGACGTCGGGTCTACTTTATATATTCGGATTTCCTTATATTTCTATGCTCATTACTCAGCCACTATACATTTTATACCGAATTGTTTGGTACATGTCATTTATTTGGAATCTTGAACATTCAGAGTAAGGTTCGTTGGATTATGTGAGAATTTATTGTTTCTATATTTGCCAGAACTCAGGACCACGTGCAAAGGCTCACGTGATTTCCAAGCTTTAACTTTACTCGAAGTTTTTGAACACGGTCGATCTCATGATTTTTTTTCAAAACATTCAACTTATTTTCATTTCCAAACATGAAATCAAAAGATTGTAAAATCATGACATGCACAAGGCTTGGATAACCAGTTTAAACGAAATAACAGTAGAGAAATGTGCAATTCGACTTTTAGATTAACACGATAGATACGGGCAGTCGTGGGTCCTCAATTGCGTGCCATCCCCCCCCCCCCACACTAAGTGTTATTTAGGGTACGCTTATGCATGTTCCCTCCTTTTGAAAACACCCCCCTAGGTCCGGTGTGTAAAGTCAATACCGGCCGGATTTTTGGTGTACTACGAGCCGGACTTTAGTGCGTTACCGGACATTTTGGGAACACGCATACGGTCCCTCCGACCCCGGAGTGGGGGGAGGGGCGGGGTGCCATGAGGACGAAATTTACTTCAAGGTTTCGCTATTTTGTCCTTACAAAGATTGCTTGCTCAGCTCGGAGTTTAAAACTCCGAAAACTTGTTGTTTTGGTCGCATGTAAGCCCGGGTATTAGTTCGTTGTTTTACATTTCAGTGTTTTAGAAGACTTAAGACTTAGAAGTTAAATACTACGACGGTTCCGTGTGAGCATAATCATATCGAAGTTTGTAATGAAGTTCGCACACATAATGGAAGCAATCATTCAAGACAGATACAATTACAAGGCTCTTCGTCGAAACTGCTTACTGTACATATACTAGATTTTGATAATATCAAACTTCTATTACTGCCAACATTTTTCTTAACCCCGTACGATATGCGGGGTTAAAGGGGAGGGGGGGGGGGGGGAGGGGGGGGGGGGGGGGGGGGGGGGTCTTAGCTCCAACTATAGTCCGGGGCTAAGCTTATTCCACTTTGTTTTCACACTGGCAAAATTTTGCTTATCCCCGAACTATGGGTGGGGTTAAAGGGGGGGGGGGGGGGTCTTAGCCCCACACACAAGCACACGCACACAAACAAACCTACACCCACGCACACCCTTTCGCTAGTCTGCAAGCACAAACCCTGGTCAGTCGTAAAAGTGAGTCTGCACTATAAGACTACCATAGGCCATGTACTGTAGCTGCTCTAACTATGGGAAGCTCCAACACCGGCGCCGGTGTTGGAGCTTCCCGGAGTTATAGCTGCTCCCTTCTTCTTCTTCTTGATTTGATTTTGTTTGGCAATCAGTCACAGTGACTATTTTTGCCACTCACTCTTGTATGGATTATGTATATATATACATATGTACAATTTTATGTCATAAATGACTATTTTTAGGATTCTTTCTCTTTCCATCCCCTTTCCTTCCGCTTATTTTCATTTTAGACCCTATATTCTTTTTTTTAAAAGAAAGTT
>JAVYIG010018259.1:0-21399 GCA_035222895.1 Strongylocentrotus droebachiensis
GCCCTGCATTGTTAATAATAAAACATGACCTGGGCTTCTTCTCTTTTCTACTTGTAGTATCTATACAAGTGTATGTAATATAATCATGATTGTTAATAAAGTGATATTGAAACAAAAACTGCTGCAAAATTTAAAAAACTGAAATTGGGGTTTTCTGCCTACAACAGTAAACTCAAATAGGGCATTCTGTCATCAATATTCATCTTCAAACATATTTGTTTTAAAAATATTTGCAGAAATGTGTGTTAATTTTTGCCACAAAATTTGGGCTGCTAACACTTTACATTTCTTGAAACCTCTCAAAAACTGATTACACTTGAAACGTGTAGTGTTTGTTGACACATGAAGTAATAACCAACACCAAACATGATTATGGTAACATTTGTTAGGTTATTTTAATATAAACTGTATAAACAAGTATGAACATAGGAAAATAGATCTGTAGTTGATACACACAGCTTTTGTAATAGATTTTCAAGAACATTTAAAAAATGTGCTTAAAACGCCCATCTATTCAGTGTGAAAGACAAAACAGAAGAAGTACATTAATAACATAATTGGCGGTAATGCTTATTTGCAGGGGCGGCGATTTCTTTTCATGACCGGGGGGACGAAATGCGAGGGACGGGGGAGAAGTGGCGTATATTAAACAAAAACGTTGGGGGGGAGGGGGGGGGGGGGAGAAAAAAATCCGCATCCCCACTCTAACATTGTACATGCAGGCCTCGCGGAACGTTTTTCATAGAGGGGGAGGCTAAAGTATTTTATTAGGTAGAGCAAAGCGAGCATAGCAAGTGGAGCGTAAATTGGCGTGTGGTCCAGGGGCGTAGGCCCATGAAGCTCAGGGGTTTTAGGCATTTAATACGGTCAGATGAGCATCCAGGGGCTCGTCTTAGAGCCCCTGGTGGGGTCCAGAGGGCAGACCCCCCGGAAGCTCAGGGAAAAACCATGCCATTTCAGCAACATTTGTAAATCACTGGTATCGAGTTAGAAATAAATCAAGTTTGAATTTTATTAGGGGGGCAACTGCCCCCAAGCCCCCCCCTCATCATTACGCCAAGGCGAGAGAGCAAAGTGAACGAGAGGTGTAGAGGTTAGGGAAGTGACTATCCCCTCACAGGTTTTTGAAGTTTGTTGTATTAACAAATTACATACTTTAATTAGCAAAAGAATAGTATAAAACAAGCAATATACCTTTTTCACACTTCACTTTTCCAAAATATTTACTGTACACTTCGAAGAATATTATGCGGGGGAGCGTAGCTCCGGAGTGATAAGATTTTTGCATTTTTATTTGTCTAAACGCTGCACTCTAGGGCCCTCCAGAGCCTAAAAGTTTGTTGCAGTCTTTAGTCAGTATTTGCTATACACTTTTTTTCTCACTTTTTCAATTTTTCAGGGGGGGGGGGGGGACGATCCCCCCCCTAAAAAAATTGAGGGGGGGGGGGGGGGACGTGTCCCCCCCTCGTCCCCAAGGGATCGCCGCCCCTGCTTATTTGAGAATGGAAAATTGCAAACATATGAGTATCTTATATGGCATCAAATGACCATTTGCTTCAGCAATGTGAGAGCTGAACAATTGCTAAACAATTTACATGTATAAATAGTGGAGAGAAAACTTTGGAATGAATGCAAATATTTTTTCCCCTTAAACCATAATTGCGTATCAATATCATTTCAATACCTTCATTACAACATACATGTATAACAAGAGATCAATGGACCTTGTATTTAACAGAGCCTGTGAAATTAGTGGCCACATCAATTACTATACTATATTACTATATTATCACTTGTGCCCTTGGGTAACTACATCGAAACTGTACCACAGATGATTATTTTTGTAATATACCCCCCCCCCCCCATACATAAACATCTGGCAACACTACGTACAAGAGACCTAAAAGTAATAATTTTCCACAATTGAGACCCTTAGGGGAGCACTGCCCCTGAGTCCTCATGAGGGGCAAGGTAATCAATGCAAACAAATTCAGATCCCCTCTCAAATGTCAAATCTTATTGAGTGCCAGCATTAAGTTTTAGAATCAAAGTAAAGAAATTGCTATATACATGTATGGACATTTTTGGGGTTTCCGTTGAGGGGCAAGGTACCTCAACAACCTATCATTTCTCATGAATGATCCCTGCCAAATTTGATTACATTCTGTTGTGTAGTTTTTCAAAGAAAAATTGAACAATTAACCTTAATGCTTCCTGCTGTAATATGTGCCAGAGGTATAAAAGTAAAGTTAATCTTTACTAAAGACCCCCCCCCCCCCACCAAAAAATTAATATATATATATATATATAAAAATAAACAAAAATAAAAAAAATCCTCATATTAAAGGTACTATATGTCCCTTTTGCAGCCAACCTCAAATTCTGTAGAACTTTGCAGGAATTATGAATATGTCATGTATGTCCTCTCTGTAAAATATAAACGTTAGCAGTGTCCTAATATTCAAATTATGCAAGGAAACCCGTTTACTTGCTAGACTTCACTGTCAGACACTATTGAGTGACTGACTGGCATTTTTTTCTTCTCTGGTAATAACATACATGAAATGAGCTGTAAAGGGTACATGAGCATTTGTCTACATCAATAACCCACTTCTTGTGATGGCCAAAATTAAACTGATTGAATCTTTACGCAGCATAAAACATATGACCATTCGGTACAATGGTCTGAAAATCAAGACTGTTACTTATTGGCCCATTTGAAGACTTTTTCAAGCCCCACTTTCTTTAGGGCAATTTTAAATTAGTATTATCTTTCAAATGCCGTTGGAATTTAACCTTTTCATTTGTTTTGGCCTGCAAATGGGACATAATACCTTTAAAGGTAATACAAAGTTTGGGGGAATTTTGAAATTGGGTGGATAGTGATTCTTTACAATTTTGATATATTTGGATGCCCATGTGGATGTATTATAAGCATAAGCACTATCAAATTTAGCCCCTAAAACATTTCTGTTTTCGAGAAAAATTTAATATAAAAATTTACCGGTGCTCCCGGAAAATTTCGATAAATTTCAAATAGCGCCTACGGCCGTACAATGGTAACTGCGACCATGAAATCTTAGAATATGTCGTTGTGATATATAATTTCCAAACTGAAATAGCTAATTGGTCGATTTTAGTCAAGAAACATTGTTTTATAGCTTAATTAATATATTGACCTTGAGAGGGAGTTATACAACATAAAAAGTTAATTATTTACAATTTCATAACTTTAGAATCGATTTCAACCGCGACAACGTTCACTGAATATTGTAGGATAGTATATGCTTCCAATATGTTTATTTGAACCAAATTCATGACCCCATACCAAAACTTTGTAATACCTTTAATAAGAAGCTCTGAATGTACACTATTTATTGAGCTGCTTAACAGTTAAATAAGGGCATTACAAGGACACAATTTTGGTAAGGCAAACAGCAATTTGCATTCCTAAAATTGAATTGGTAGTACAAATTGCATATTACAAAAATGACGAGATCTTTTCTGTTCTGAAATTGTTTCCCTCAATTGTTTTGCATGTTTCATATTATTGTACTCTGTTTCTCGTATTATTGTAATGCTGGTGGGAAGCATATTTCCACATTGTGGACAAATACATCAAATCAATCAATCATGAGTGTCCCATTTGAGATTGGACTGCATAAACACTCCGAGCAGCTTGATGACATTGCAGTGTTGGACAGTGTGATCAGCAAGGATAAGGCGAGAGGGCATCGGACAAATAGCTCAGGCAATGTCCTCCTCAGATGATTCTGGGCAGTGGCGTTGAAGTCTGAGGCTTCTACAAATGCGCTTCACCTGCCGAACACTATAAAGGGAAAGATAAATATATCACAGTTTAAACCCTAAATACACTAAACATATACTATAATAATATTCCACCCAGCAACGTTTACATGTGCAAAACAATCATATAATGATACATAAACAGGAGCCCCCAACAGTTGATTTAAAATTATGCAATAGCATTATCAGATATTTTATGAGCATGCCATTCAAAGCAATGATACATGAGGGTTGGTTTTATGTTATTAAGAAATGTTCCAGGTTTTTGAAAGATTTATATTTTGGGTTAGGTACATCCATGAATAAAATTAGAACAAATACAAAAACATTACGTATACAAAAATTGTTTCATAGTTCATACCTCTCTTCCTGATGCCATCTCGATAATGCTCCATGAATACCCTGCTACCGTAAGAGGCAATCTGGTAAAGTACTGTGCATTATAGAATTTGTGAAATCAAGGAGCAAAACAATTTTTGTTTTAACTTAGAAAAGCATCCACATATACACTGTTTTCACATCTATTATATCAAGTGGTTAGCTTTGAAATACTAGTTTAATACTCATGTGTTAAGATCCTACTGATGGTTTACACATAAAGTGAAGTATTGCAGAATGAATTGCACATTTACAATGACTTGAAAATATGTATGACTTGAAATATTTCAAAGGTCAGACATTTAGGTCTGTGACATTGTTCCTGATTAAAAGAACATTAAGACTCGTAAGCATACCAATATAACCAGTACAGTTCTCTTGATGCCAATATTATAGAAATGGTAACCTCGCTCGATTCATAATGCGGAATGAGGAGCGCTATTCATAATACGGGAAGAAGGTTGCTAGTCATACATGTAATACGGGAAGAGGGTCGCTATTCATAATACGGCCCACTGACAGGTCACGAATTGGCGTGGGGTCCAGGGGCGGAGCCCCCAGAAGCTCAGAGGTTTTGGGCAATAAATTACGGTCAAATGAGCATATTTTGATACCTTATTTGTGACACTGGCAGGACATGAATTGGCGTGGGGTCCACGGGACGGAGCCTCCAGAAGTTCAGGGGTTTTAGGCATTTTATAACGGTCACATAAGCATGCAGGGGCCCGCCTTAGGGCCCCTGGTGGGGTCGATGGGTGGAGCCCCCGAAGCTCAGGGGTTTTAGGCATTTAATAAAGGTCAGATGAGCAAATTTTGACACCTTATTATTTTGTGACAAAGGCAGGTCACTATTCTTTCTTTCTTTTTTCATGAATTTGCCATTTTCCAACAAACGCATAAAAAAGTATAATTTACTAAACATTGAGGAAAAAATCTCTGAAAACTATGTCATTTAAGCAGCATTTGTAAATCACCGGTATCGAATTAGAAATAAACCATGTTTAAAATATATTTGGGGGGCATCTGTCACCCCCCAAGCACCCCCCCCCCCCCCCCCCCCCCCCCGATCTACACCTTATTGGCTGGAAAAATCGTAACTGTTCTCCCCTTCTTTTTTGTTCCCTTTTAGCTCTCCTATTTCCCTTTCCCTTCCTCTCCCCCCCCCCCCCCCGTTTTGGGGGGCGGGGGCGGGGGAAGGGGGGGGGGGGGGGGGGGGGAGGCAAGGGCTTTTTGCCCCCCCCCCCCCGAACTACAACTTGTTAGCGGGAAAATTGCAACTCTTCTTCCTCTTCTTTCTTTCCCTTTCTCCCCTCTTTCCCTTCTTTTCCTTCTCTCTCTCTCTCTTTTTTTTGAGGGGGGGGAGGGGGGGGGGAGGGGCAAGGCCCGCTGGCTCCCCCCCTGGATCCGCGCCTGGTTATATATCTTTTCATAAATTATACACAATATAGCAAGATATATTTTCCATATAAGTAAGGAAGTTAGATTTTCAAGATTTTAAGCCATTAAGATATGATATTGTGACCGTTAGGCGTTACGCGAACGATGGCGTACCCTGTATTACCGGTATGTCTTTTTTAAAAGTATATTGTACCTTTTATCTTTGATGATTATATAGAGACATCCCCATTACGTTCATGTAGCTTATGAATCTGCCCCGCTACCTTTAATATAATTTTGTTTGCTTATTTAATTTCTATGAATAGCGACCCTTTCTGTATTATGAATAGCGAACCTCTTATTGTATTATGAATAGCCACCCTCTTCTCGTATTATGAATAGCGACCCCCTTCTCGTATTATGAATAGCCACCCTCTTCTCCTTTATGAATAGCGACCCCCTTCTTCTATTATGAATAGCGGTTCTTACATGTATGAATAATGACCCTAATGAATAATGACCCTTTTCTCAAATTATGAAAAGTGGTCCTTATGAATAGCGGTCCTTATGAATAGTAAGCAGATCTCATTTTAACAGACCTTTAGATGAGCATACATGTGGTATGTACATTGCATTTCAATTTTTAAACAAAAAGGGTAAGTTCTGCCCAATTCTCCATTGACAAATCTAACAGGTCTTCAAAATAAAGTAGTCCTTTTTATATTTAGACTGGTGTCTATTGGACATTTCTAGTTCATACCTTTACAAATAAAAGTATTTCTTGTGCAAGCTTCATTTAAGGTTCTTGTTAACATTGTTCAGATGAGAGAAAATGGTGATAAGGTAGTGACTTCAATGCTCGATATACATTTAAAGATAATCTGAAAGTTTGAGTGAAAACAGGCTATCATTAATGATCAAAATTTGAAAAAAATTATCTGATTAATTCCGAAATTCTCCCAACTATATTATCGTATGTATAATGTATCAACTAGGTTTTTAGCAAGGACAATTTTTAAAAAAGTATTACAAGCCGTTCGACTGTAGTAACACTCCTTCATAAAGAAAACAACATATTAGGCCAGCCCCCAGGGGTTGTTAAAGAGAAGGGAATGCGAGGGATATGAAGGGAAACAACATCAGTGTCTGTAACAGCAGCTTAGCAATCTATAACCCATCATTATCTAAGATAATTTTTATTTTGTTATCATTTCAACGCATACACTCAATAAGGATACATTCAGCTTAGTTCCCATCATCCTGAGCTGGTTTGTATGGAGTGTTGATACATGGCAGTTGTACTACAAGTTGTAGGGCTTGCTTGCATGAATGCCAACCAGGTAATCTGTTGAATGAATAATAAAAGAAACATATGCAAACAACATCTAGTGATAAACTTTGCACATTATAAAACAAAAAGAAAAACATCAAAACATTTTTTTTTTTACTCCAAGAGATGAATTTTTGTAAGATAATCACACTGTGAGTGGATTACCCTTTAGCGTTTACGGTTAGACTTCATGCATCGTAGGACTCTACGAGTTCGCTGCCCATTGACTAAAAAGTTATAAGTCTTATGTTTTTATCAAGTTTATGACAGAGATATAACCGTGTCAGAGGCATCATAAATACATACGGTAGTACTTAGTCAGGATGTTGTCCTTAATCTTGGCAAAGAGGTCTTCGTGAAACATGTAGCGGACAAGTAGCTTACTAAAGCTGATTTGGTCAACAAGTTAGACTTATGACGGTTTCGAGAAACTGGCCCCTGGCCTGGGTGCTAGCCGTAATTTGCTAATTAGACTAGTAAATACCTAATAGTAATATAGATCTAACTTAAAGTGACTCAGTAACATTGCCTCAGATTCTGAAACAAAATCATGGATTTAGCTCATGCTGCAATCATAATTTTAAACCTTTAAACCTTTAGCTTAGCCTCTGTTAGGTCAGTCAGGAATCCCGTGACTTTTACAAGCCAATCGTCTGTCTGATTATCAAATTATTTATGATTGGAAAATCGAAATCAAAATCAAAACGGTTTTTATAAACTAGGGCCTAAGCCTAGTCTATTCACGAAAATAAGTATGGTAAAACCGGTCACTCAAAGATTATTACTTTTTTGAGCCACTTCATGATCATTTTCAAGCGAAATTTGTTTAGGGCTTCAATATTCAGTAGGGAAGCTGGTACAAGAATAAGGATCATCTGCATTTTCGCAGACGTTTCCAATTTC
The DNA here is from genome assembly GCA_035222895.1 of Strongylocentrotus droebachiensis. Taxonomy (NCBI): domain Eukaryota; kingdom Metazoa; phylum Echinodermata; class Echinoidea; order Camarodonta; family Strongylocentrotidae; genus Strongylocentrotus; species Strongylocentrotus droebachiensis. Next base: position 7,796 of record JAVYIG010018259.1, read on the forward strand.
CAATCCACGCGTTGGTGATGCGAAAAACGGATTCCGCGATGTTTTTATTGATTCATTTTACATTGACTTATATAAGTTTGTACAGAGACTTTCACATAATAATATAAATCCTCGAGAAGACGCACAACCCATAAAAGAAGATGGCGCTTGTTTAGAAACCTATCCAAAATTTGAACGTAACTCTGGCATGGAGATACCCTACTAGAACATACCCAAAATGAAGTAAATATTCATTAAATGTCCAAATAAAAATCATGAGTTAAAAGTTGTTATGTTTATTACCTGTTTCGTGTCAATTTTCTTGCTATTTTTGGAGTATTTTTCGGAAAAACGATGATATCAGTATACCTACACTTTTTCATGGCAAACCGCTGCACAATACAAGTACAAACCGATGGTAGGTTGCGGGCGGATGCGCGCCTGTGTGAAATAATGTCTCGGATCCTCATTACGGTAGATAACTTCACACAGGCGTGCGCCCGCCCGCAACTCACCATCGATATGCACTTGTATTGTGCAGCGGTTTGCCGTGAAACCTGAGAAAAAGTGTATACTAATATCATTGTTTTTCTGAAAAATACTCCAAAAATAACAAAAAAATTGACACGAAACAGGTAATAAACATAACAACTTTTAACTCATGATTTTTATTTGGACATTTAATGAATATTTACTTCATTTTGGGTCTAGACTATGTTATAGTAGGGTATCTCCACGCCGGAGTTACTGGTCAAATTTTAGATACGTTTCTGAACAAACGCCAAGGAGACTGGGGTTATTTTCTTACAAGGAATCTGTTTTTTGCATGCCCTGAAACCCGCAGAGTGCCGATGAAAAAAAAGACGTTCGCGAACGCAATTTGTCAGTTTTTATGACTAGGATATCCTTGTTTATGCAGACGATCCTCATTCTCGGACCAGCGCCCCTAATCATGTCATAAATGATATTACACTGTATCACAGACATAGATCTAGATCTAGGTCTAGTTATAAATAACACGTAGATCTAACAGTTAGGGCCATGCATGATTGCATCTCAGAGTCAGACTTAACATTGTTAAACGATCCCTTTCCTTGGATTTAAGTAATAGATCTATCATGATTTGTAGATCTAGATCTGGTGCTTGCCTAGATCTATTTCTAGGCCTACATCGAATTGAATCAGCTCAGCTCAGCTCAGCTCAGCTCAGTTTGCGTCTAGTCGACGATTACGAGTGTGCTATTGCAATGGACTCTGTCAGTCTTTGTTGACTCAGTTTGAGAAATTGAGTGTGCTAGTACGTAGGCCTACTAATAAAAGTAGGCCTAGATCTATCATCTAGATCAATTACTAGGGTGTCTGATCGCGCACCCGATGTTGTGTGCTAAAATTCTTCCCATAGAGATTGCACGCATCCCTATGCAGTCTACGTGCAATGCGCGACCATGAAAAAAAAGTCAATTTTTGTTTTTCAATTCAAGATTCAAACCTTTATCTGTTGTGATCCTGAAGGTGATACTCGATAAATGAGGTGTCATATGAAAGAGCAGGTGAATTCCAATATTTCCAAAGGGGCGTAGCCCCCGAAATTCTAAAGATATCTTGGTCAAAACAGCGATTTAAACATTGTGTCCTGGCTAACTCCGAGGTTTGTCACTTTTGAGATATGACGCCCCGATCGATACGTAGTCCCAGTCGTAAGGCCAAAAGGAAGATATGTATGTGCTTATTTTTTCGCTAGTCCCCAGGGATCACAACTGATTACAGTTTGAAAATACCCTTTTCCACATTTTTCGGATCAGCTAATTAGGGAGGCGTGACTCTGTTCAGCCCAAATCCATGGTGACAGCGCTTAAAATCCGCTAATGCATATGCATTTAGATCACGCAACGTTCAGCGGCGCTTAGCAAATTTTGTGCGTGCTACCCGTGTCGCAACCTGTGTACACACTATGACGCAGCGTTGAATATGTGTGTGTAATAAGATGGGTAGAAGAATCTCTGCAATCTGATTGGTCAATCTGTCTATGATGCGCTTGCCCGTACCGTGTGTGTACTGCTTGTGTGTGTGTGTATTCGGATCTGTCTGTGCTATTTAGAAATGTACCGAGGGCACTAAAGAGAGTGCATCTTCGCATTATCCCCACTGCCTGAAATGTACATGTCGCTAATGGTTAATATGCATTCATCAATTTGCAACGGGCGTCGCTGGGAACGAGCCCCTTGCTCACGTGACATTATTGAAGGCGGGCAATTCGCATTGTAATTGTCCCCACTGCCTGAAATGTATATGTCGCTAATGGTTAATTTACGTTCATCAATTTGCAACGGGGGTCGTTAGGAACGAGCCCCTTGTTCACGTGACATTATTGAAGGCGGGTAATTAATTTAAAAGGCGGGTAATTTAAAGGGCCATCTAGTGCAGCGCGTATGCGCTGCATACGTAATTACGAGCATTATCGAAATCTACTCGATTTACGACTCTACTCTACTCTACTCGACTCCAGCTCTGAATTAGTTTCGATTGAAGTTTTTACTCTGTTTACACTTGGATTCATCTAGCTTTTCATCTGACAGCCAGCATCATGAACCCTGAAGCCGTAAGTAACTTTTTGAATTGTTTTCAGTCTCCTCCAATAAAGAAAGAATACATGACATTTCAGGACCTTTCTATTTTTTTCTCACATTTCGACATCTGGCAAGAATCTAGTACCGAGTGCAACGGCACACAAAGGGAGTGCCTCTTGGCATATTCTAAAACAGTTTCCAAGAACCATATTAATGTCATTTCTATACACCTTGGTAATCTTAGGAGGAAGACAACGTACAGCTTGAAAAAAGGGAGGGGGGATGAAGTTGTAAAAGAATTGCATCAAGTGTCTGGGTTGGGACCAAACTGTTCAAAGATTGGGGTATTGGAGGGTGATGTTCAAGCTGCGTTGTGTGATGAGTATGACCGTGAGAGGATGGGATGGGCGTGGATGACGAATGGTGTGGTTTTAGAACTTTATGCGTGGGGTAGGAAAAATGATCTTTCCACCGAAAGTTTCAAACAGTTGCTGCGTGCGCTGTTTGAGGTTGATGATAGTGTTGGTAGTGTAAGTAAACATAGGCTGAACAACAAAATACAAAAGGTAACTAAAAAAAAAAGGAGCTCTGGATTGAATGAAAGAGACTTAGACAAATTCTTGAAGGAGGTGTTTGTAATTTTGCCCGTAAGTGGTAATCGGGCAAGTGGGGTTGGGGGGAGAAGAAAGCCGGATGGCGGGAAGGAGAGGCAAAGTGGTGGGAAGGGAAAGCGCGGGAAAGGGGGTTCTAGGCCAGTTCGCGAGAAGGTTAGTAAAAGTAGAGGAAAATCCAATTGTAAATGTAGATTTCGAAAGGAATGTATAATACTCAAAACGAGGTTAAGGAAAATGAGAGTAAGGTTGACCGGCGTAGAAAAGAAACTTAACGACTACAAATTAAGTTTAGCAAAATCGGAAGTACAAAGGCGACGATTTAAGATAAAAGATGAAGGTAGGAAAAGGGCACTTGATGATCAAACAAAGGCAGTAAAAAAAATGCAAACAGAGTTGCTCTCAAGAAAAATGAAAATTTCGCTTCTTGAAGAACAAACAAAGCAGTTCAGAAAGTTAAAACAACAAAAAGGGGCGATGAAAGTAATGTGGAAGAAAAGACAAGTACGCTTGAATTATCTAAAGAAAAGAAACGACTTGCTTTCGAAAACTATCAAAGAAAATAAATCTCTCAAACGAAAATTGAAGAAAATGACAGTTAAGTTAGGCAAATTAGCGAGTCCGCTATCGGAGATTGTCATTCAGTCAATCGAAAAAGGCAAGTACACGGATGAGGTTAGGCAGGTATACCAAGAGTTAGAGTGCAAATTTGGAGTCAGTTCAAGGAACTGTGAAGGGGTGGTAAGGTCAATAATCGAGGGTTTGACAAAAGCAGAGGTGGGGAAATTACCAAAAAAGGACTTTGCAGCAGATATGTTTCAAGAAGCCAGAGTTCTTAGTCAAATTCAAGTATTAGATACGCTGATGAATGAAGACCAGTCAAATCTGACAATAGGGGGGGATGGCACAACAAAGGGGGGTCATCATTATGGGGCTTTTGATATTCACACACAAGATGGTCACTGCTATGTCATGGGGGTAAGAGAAAGTGTGGGGGGTACCGCCGAAGAAACTTTAGATTTAATGAAGGAAGTACTAGAGGATATGTGTAATGTTTTAGACGATGAAGGGCCCCAGAAGATGAACAAAATTCTTCAAAAGATGAAAAACACTATCAGTGATAGGCATATTGCTCAAAAAAAATTCAATGAACTCTTACAACAGTATAAAAGGGAGGTGCTGCCTAAGGTTGACAATGGGTGGGATGGGTACAGTGAAATTCAGAAGGAAAGGGCAGTTAGTATGAACAACTTCTTTTGCGGCTTACATTATATGGTGGGATTAGCAGATCAATCGTCTCAAACATTGAATGTATGGGAGAAAATGATATTTGGTGAAACTAATGTTGGTGCCAAAAAGGTTGGGGTCTCATCAAAGGGGAATGAAGGGGGGACAGAGAGACTAGTCAGAACAGTATGCAAGGCCATACAGGACAGGGGTTGTGAAAAGTCAGGAAAACCTGTTCAATTTCGGGCATTTTTAAGGGAGAGAGGAAGAGATTGGGTGCCACTCGCTCCATTCAAGGGAAATAGGTTTAATATTTTATTTAAAAACGGGGCTGGCGTGTTCTACCTTGCAAGCGATTTAAAGGATTTTTTTAATGATTACAAAGATGATAATTTACTAATGAGAGCTGTCCACGCCGACCTACATGTACCACATTATCTGGCGGCGTGTAGGGCTCTTGGTCTCATTGACCGGTTCGTTACCAAACCCCTTTGGCAAATTCTTGAAACAAAAGAAAACATTAACACGATGAATGATAGATACAAAACGATGATGAGTAAGTTTCAGGAATTTGCGGAAGATTCCTCAGAATTCATGAAGGGCAAGTGTAAAATATTTGATGATGTAGATATTCCTAACGATGTAATGCTAGATAAGTTAGTTAACCATGAAGGGGATGACCATTTGACCCAACAAGTACTTGAAATGCTTTTCATTGGGTTTGTAACCGTAACGAATAGACTAGTACATGATCATCTACAGGATAAGTACAAAGACAAAGACGGGGAAGTAGAAAGCGTGCCAAAAACAAATGTATCTGTAGAAAGGGACTTTGGAATGCTTGACCGAACAATGAAATGCAAACCCAAAGCAAAAACAAACTGTTTGGAGAGCATTATCATGTATTCCAAAAACCAAACAAGCAAGTGGGTCTCCACTTTACCCGAAGATAAAAGAAAACAATATATGGAAGTAGCGAGAAAACAAAAACATGTTCAAAAACAGAAGTATGCGATGCGTGCCAAGAAAATTTGGGAGGGTAGGGAAAAAGCAATTAGGGACAAAAGGGAAAGCAAATTGCACAAAGAGGAAAAGGACAACGTAAGAAAAGAAACAGTATACAATGAGGTTAAAGATATGTGCGGGGGGATCTGGACTAAGGCTAATGACGTCACGGTGGGACTTGCAAATCAAACACCAAAACAAAAACTAGACATTTTAAAATTGCAACTAAAAGCTCGAAGACTTGTGTTCGGTGACAAAAATGAAAACGGTATTTTGAATTTTTCGGAGAAGGGCAGGGTTAAGACATGGGTTGAACTCAATAAACAACTACTAACACTCATTACAAAAAGTCAGGAACGTGCGAGGTTAGTAGAGGATGAAGATCGGGAAATAACAGAAGCATTGTGCGCTCCTAATGAGAAAGTAGAGGAATACAAAATAAAAATGAAACGGAAAAGGGAAATCGAGTTGGAAAGGGCTAGAAAGCGTCCCAAAATAGGAAGACAGGTGCAGTATAATGATCTGGTTGGGAAGATAATTGAACACTTGATAAAGGAGGATAATGACGAAAAATGGTATAGCGCGTTTGTTAGTTCTAAAACCAATCAGGGATTAAATCTTGTTTATCTTACTGACACCAACAACGTCTATTCTTTTAGCCAGGAGGAAATAAGGGCAGACATGGAAACAGGGGATATATATGTGAAAGAAATAAAAGCTACAGATTTACTAGGTTTTAAAATAAGACACAAGTTTAATGTAGAAGGGAAAAATGTGTGGTTTACTGGGTACGTAATAGACGCAGAAGAGGGGGAGGGAGTAAATAAGCCATGCAAAGTGGAATACGAATACTTAGAAGGGGAAGGGGAAGAGGAAGAGGACGAAGATTTAGAGACATGGGAAGGTCTCCTTCTTGAGGATTATTGGAAGGGTGAGGTGAGGCTGTTGGAAAAAATGTGAATTAATATGTACAGGGAACATATAGGTTTTTGTAATTATTTGATAATGAATTAAGGCAGTAACATTCTTTTTTTACCTACCTCATAAACAAGAATGCTAGTCATGTTTAGGTCACACGTTCTCCTTCTTCATCTTCTGCTGCTTTAAAGGTAGTAGCACTCATTTGCACACCTCCCCCAATTTCGACGAAATAAATGGACAATAACTGGAATTGTGCTATATAAATGATTTGATTTGATTTATTCATTTATTACCGATATACAAGTTTAAATATTTACATTTGACAGCAATTTATATATCGTACATTGGAACAAAAAAGCAACATGCTAAATTAGGTTAGCCTCAAGATTGTTTTGAATTACGTCTAATAAATATTAAAATTAAAGTGGTACAATTAAATTACAGAGGTTCATAATTGTTATTAATTCAATTATTAAATACCTAGTACAAAATGAGGTGTACATCTCTCTCTTTACTCAAGGTCGGTATCTGAGACGGGAGTTCCAGTATACATGGCCTATGTAGAGGGAGTGGTGTGTGGGCCCTGTTGAGGGATACTTGTTTTATTTTCGACAAATTATGTGATAATATTTTTGTAGTGTATAAGATCACTGAATTTATAATTTCATCCCTCTAGATCAATACCTTAATCACGGGACACAGCCTCATACGGGACCTCGGCCAGTATTCACCCAACTTAAATCTAGCTAAAGATAATATCGAGATTCACGGGTTCCCTGGAGCAACGGTAGGTTCCCTCATTAACAAATTTCATTCTTTATCATTTCTTAAGTACCAGCTTATCATTTTCCAGATTGGAGGCAATGACATCTCTGCCCCACACTCCCCCCCTGACAAGGTTATGAAGGACATCCATCAACTCGTAGACAGCGTTAGGTATCTGAACCCACAAGCCCATATCACGTTCATGGAGTTACTTCCTCGTAAAAAGACTAGAGCTCACAAACATGACGTCCACATTGATATTTATAATTCTAGGGTAGATCAACTAAATGATTTGCTAAGAGAATTCCTCCCTTCTGTACAGGCTAACTTCTGGCAACATTCCCGGCAAATTAAAGACCCATGTAAGTTTTACAAGGATGATGGGGTTCACTTTGCTTACCTACCTCCATACTTTAAGTCCGTTAGAGGGTGTACCATAGAGGCTCTAAAAAACTAAACACTAAAATGGGACCGGCCCACGAGACTGCTTTATAAATAGAAAAAAGGGAACTTGCTTTCTTAATGCTTTCTAACTTCAGTGATCTTTCACACTTTCATTTTTTTGCTATAAGATTTAGATTCAAACAAAACACTCAAACATTGTAAGGCTGAAATGAAATTGTTTCAAGGTAGCGTAAACTAAAAGCCAACACTTTATGTAAATGGTCCAATGCGTTTAAAATTACGTTTGTATTTTCTTCCGTCCGTCTGTACTTCCGTCCGTCTGTACTTCCTTCCGTATTTCTGTCCGCCCGTACTTCCGTATTTCCGTCCGTCCGTTCTTCCGTCCGTACTGCCTTCCGTCTGTTCTAATTGTGTCCGTCCGTTCTTCCGTCCGTTCTTCCGTCCGTACTGCCTTCCGTCTGTTCTAATTGTGTCCGTCCGTTCTTCCGTCCGTACTGCCTTCCGTCTGTTCTAATTGTGTCCGTCCGTCCGTACTTCCGTACTGCCTTCCATCTGTTCTAATTGTGTCCGTCCGTCCGTACTTACTTCCGTACTGCCTTCCGTCCGTTCTTCCGTCCGTACTGCCTTCCGTCTGTTCTAATTGTGTCCGTCCGTCCTGCCTTCCGTCTGTTCTAATTGCGTCCGTCCGTACTTACTTCCGTACTGCCTTCCGTCCGTTCTTCCGTCCGTACTGCCTTCCGTCCGTTCTTCCGTCCGTACTGCCTTCCGTCTGTTCTAATTGTGTCCGTCCGTCCGTACTTCCGTACTGCCTTCCGTCTGTTCTAATTGTATCCGTCCGTCAGTACTTACTTCCGTACTGCCTTCCGTCCGTTCTTCCGTCCGTCCGTCCGACTACCTTTCATCCATCCATCCGTCCTTTCCGGTCATAGCTCATTTAATATGCGAAATACTTAATTATATATGCAAAAATGTGGTTAACTTCCTTAGTAGTATAATGTATATAGTATAATGGAGGTAACTTTATCTAAGCTTAATTGCTTTGACGTGTCCATTTTTGTATTTCGCTTCTAAATTGCAACTCGTTATTAAATAAATTTATAATACCTAGTACAGGGGTACATCTCTCTCTTTACTCAAGGTCGGTATCTGAGACGGGAGTTCCAGTATACATGGCCTATGTAGAGAGAGTGTTTTGTGGCCCCTCTTGGGGATATTTCGCTTCTAAATTGCAACTCATTATAGTGTTATTAATTAAATTTATAATACCTAGTACAGGGTTACATCTCTCTCTTTACTCAAGGTCAGTATCTGAGACGGGAGTTCCAGTATACATGGCCTATGTAGAGGGAGTGTTTTGTGGCCTCTGTTGAGGATATTTGGCTACCAAATTTGTAACTAAAAGAATTATTAAATTTCATGAATGCTATTGAAACTGCAGTGTGCCATGCACCAATAGTATTAATGCTACACGTACCACATGCAATGCAGTGGAATCTTAAATAATATCTGAAATTTACTTTTCTAATAATTTCTTTATTGATTCTTTTTCTTCCATATCAATCTGCATGGCATGTCATGTCATGACTGGATACTGGGAGAGAATATATACTCGAGACTTATAATGGCAGACAGAGGTAGTGGACCCGGTTGCTTCATGAACTGATCCTTGCACTGCTGCAGCTCTCAGTACGACCATCAGAACTGTTTGTGATGCTGCAGATTGCTGAAGTGATCACCGGACGTTTCCTGTCCTAGGAAGGAGCCTGTGAAGAACTGATTACTCCATCAAATGATCATGATTTTATATTTTGTTTTTATACTATGTCAGAAAATTATGTAATATTTAAGTTGTCAATATCTTTAATTATGATTTTATATACCGGTATTGTTTTCATACCATGTCAGAAAATTTGATTTATTTAATTAATACCCATTTAAAATTAAAGTTCTTCTGTAATATTTAAGTTTTCAATATCTTTAATTTGGATTTTATATTATGTTTTTATACTATGTCAGAAAATTTGATTGATTTAATACACATTTAAAATTAAAGCTCTTATGTAATATTCAAGTTTTCAATATCTTTAATTATGATTTTATATTTTGTTTTTATACTATGTCAGAAAAATTGATTGATTTAATTAATACCCATTTAAAATTAAAGATTTCAATACTTTTAATTTGGATTTTATATTATGTCTTTATACTATGTCAGAAAATTTGATTGATTTAATTAATACACATTTAAAATTAAAGCTCTTATGTAACATTCAAGTTTTCAATATCTTTAATTATGATTTTATATTTTGTTTTTATACTATGTCAGACAATTTGATTGATTTAATTAATACCCATTTAAAATTAAAGTTCTTCTGTAATATTTAAGATTTCAATACTTTTAATTTGGATTTTATATTATGTTTTTATACTATGTCAGAAAATTTGATTGATTTAATACACATTTAAAATTAAAGCTCTTATGTAATATTCAAGTTTTCAATATCTTTAATTATGATTTTATATTTTGTTTTTATACTATGTCAGAAAATTTGATTGATTTAATTAATACCCATCTAAAATTAAAGTTCTTCTGTAATATTTAAGATTTCAATATTTTTAACTATGATTTTATATTGTTTTTATACTATGTCAGAAAATTTGATTTGATAGATTTAATTAATACCAATTTAAAATTAAAGTTCTTTAATTTATTTAAGTTTTCAATATTTTCAATTATTAGTTGGACCAGTAGCATACGCAGGATTTTTCACAACGACTCAGCCAGCCGCTGAATAAGTGGGGGGGGGGGGGGGGGGGGGGGGTAGTTAAAGAGCACATTATTATTGTGAGCCTGTGTTTACATCATTTTGTCTTATACATCTAACTGTTATCATCTGAATCTTACAAAGAAAAAGGGCATACTTATATAATATTGGTGAAAGGGGGGGGGGGGGGAGAGCACATTATTCTTGTGAGCCTGTGTTTACATCATTTTTTTTCTGATACATGTAACTGTTATCATCTGAAGAATGAAATGAAATGCAATTTTTCAAAGAAAAAGGGCATACTTGGTACACATATTTTTTGGCTAAATAGATTCTGACTTCTTGAAATTATTTTAAATTGTTTAAAAAATGAAAAGGGGTATGATAAAAAGCATATCACATCCTTATGAAATAGGCCACATCCAAGAGCATTTTGCTTGGCTGCACATATATTTCAATTGCGACTTATGATCGCAAACGTGGGCCGTAGGGGAATTTTCCAAACTATTGATTTAGGCTGTTGGGTTTTTCGCCCCTACTTGGAGATGAAGTATGACGGTGCAGTTTTGGAAGATGCACCGTTGTAGTAAATTACTGTAATCATATATCTATTATCTACATTTGAAATGTACCGATAGATTATTCAATTTTTTTGTATAAACATTGCCACTTAACGATAGAACGTAACTTGGTCTAGATATACATTGCTTGAATTATTTTTGCATGCAAATTACTGTAGATAATCAGCTACATGTATCCTTCACTTTTTGAATGATGATCTTAAGATGATTGCATATTTTCTCATACCTGCATACAGACTGCAGAGTATTGTCTGTGTCAGACAAACAGTTGTAAATAATTGTAAATTAAAAAATCAACCTGTGATTGTTGGTGGAATAACACACAAATAATGAATACAAGCCTTTCTTTTGTACATAAATAGGAGAACTAGAGAGCGAGGAGGGGAAAACTACTGAAATCTAGATTTAGGGAGAGAGAGAGGGAGAGATCGAAAGAGACTAGGCAGGACAAAACACGAGATTGATATGAAAAAGAGAACAATAAAATAAAAAGATAATAATACAACAAAATTGGACAATGTTCGAGTCAGAGAGCGAACAATAGAATTACAAGCAAGTAATAAAATGGTGCGTACAAATGTTAGCTGAAGATGGGGAAAATGAGAGACAAAATAGATATTCGGGAGTGGTAATGAGCGGATATAATTTCAAAGCACAAATCATGCAACATGCAAGGGTAAGAAAAGAGAGTGGGAATTAAAGGCTACATTAAATAATGCAATCGATAGTCAAAACAGAAAAGAATGATAGAAATTGAAATTTAAAAAATATAATAAAGCACAACAACTTGTTTGTTTTTATCATTAGATAAGTGAAAGAGATCGAGATCATGGTAACAAAAAAGTGAAAGGGAAGGGGGAATCAAGCAAAAAAGAGTGATGTGATTCGATGAACAAATGAGTACAAAATAATTAAAATCATGTTGGCAGTGTCAAGCCAGACGGCAGACAGCCAGCGATCAATGCATCATGATTATACCAGCCCATTGAAGCTAGTGCATTGACGAAATCACCGTACACTCAGCTCACTCAGTCACTGCATGCATTGCACTGCACTAGCGGTTGTGTACCTATAGCTACAACAGCACGATTGTATTTTGATCTGAATCTAATATCATTAAGGATCAGGCTGTGTAAGGAAATACCAAAGTATTTTTCGCAACAATTAATTCATGCAACAAAGAGATTGTTATGAATACGCACCTGGGCTTGGGAATCCCCCCAGCTGAGCTGACGTGATGACTCAGCGCGCGATCGCCAGCTGCTGCCAAGCTTGGCTCAGCTGAGATCACGTCATCATCGCCCAGCCAGAAATGCAGCGCATGCGCACGAGGGAGCGATGGCATCATGTGAAATGTCACGGGTCATCTGGAGAACGGACGCGTATGCGGATGCACACTGAAGACGAAGGAGGAGGAGTTTAACGATCGCGCTCAATAAGCGCCGCAGCTTATGGAAAGCCGTTGGAGACTTTATTCACATGCCCCAGACGTATAGAACGCGGCACACGTCTGCTAAATTGACCAATCATCGCCTGTTATTTAGCAGGCGCGTGCAAGGTGCGATAGCACACGCCTGTTACTTTATTAGCACACGTGTGCCCTTTTACAGACGGATGCTGTTTACTGCGCATGCGTCTGGAATTGATCGACCAATCAGATACCTTGTTAAATATGGATTTTAATGTGTGTGTACGGTGAGTGCATGCAGCGCAGACAAGAAAAAATGTGCCGGGCACGTGGTGATCGACGCACGTGGTACTCTTACCGTTCTTAAAAGTATCGACTTTGATTTCTATGTCAGAAAAGAAGTATACATTGTACGAGTACTTCCATTGAGGTTGGAACTTTCTGATGCAAAGAATAGTATGTCAAATTATAAACGAGGTACCGAACTGCTATATGAACGTTTATCCTCCACCTAGTATTGGAGTTTGTAAATACTATAAAGCTAGTCTAGGGTTGATAAAGAAAAGGTAAGTCTAATATCATGAATGGTAGTTTCCAGATTTAAAATCTATCATTCAGAACCTACTCTAATTGCAAATTAGGTGATATACTATACAACAGTGCCATTGTGATAATGTGCATGATCCAGTGTATATACATAGTGTTGGAACAACAGAGTAGATCTCTCCCCCTCTTCCATCTCTCCCTTATCTATCTTGGGTCAGTCTGTACAGAGGTCAACCTCACCCGTGGTAGGGGAACACACACACACACACTCTCTCTTTCTCTCCCTTTCTTCCCCAATATTCTCGTTAATGTTGTGTTGTTGAGCAACACTCTCCATTGGGCTAGGCCAGGGGGATTAGTGATAGGAGGCATGTTTGCTTAAGAGCTCAGATTAGAAGTTGGAAACACTGTGAAGAGTTTGCATTTGCTTGGCACAAGGGATTGTATGACCATTATTATTTGGTAGTTTTCAATCGAATAAACCTGCTCATAATTATCCCATAGGCCTAATTGTATTTAAGGGTTGATGTTTGGATGTTGATTGGCTTATAATACAACATGTATTGCTGTATATTGCATAAGTGGAAGTTATCACATTTCTTAGAGACAATCAATATTCTTTAGTCTATATTTCTTGTCTTGTATATAGTTTATGATTATTCCTTTATATTTCTATGTTATATGTCATATGGGTAGTCGAAGCATAATAATAGTGCAATAATTATAGGTGAATCACATGCAGATTGCAGTATTGATTGATAAGCTCGTTTTCCTAAAACGATATTTACACCTGAGATTATGTATATGTTGTGTGCTGGAGGAAT